>OZ024903.1:100227283-100287942 GCA_964017125.1 Flabesymbios commensalis
CTGAGGATTTTCAATTCTTTCAGCGCGGGGATCGTCTTTAGACGCCATAATCTGGCGTCTACAAACGACTCTGACGTCCAAATACGGTCCCCGCACTCAAAGGGTTAATAGTAAATCAAAATGTAATAGACCAATCACACAATGCTGATAAGACGCCACCAGAGAGAGCCAAAACAATTGTGTATAACAAACGTTGTGCAACACTCGTGATATATCGGCGAAGTATGTAACATCAATATTCTATGACATCATTCGTTAGAGCTCCCTCTGAAATTCTCTAGTTTCTCAATATCAGTGGCATACATGTAGAATTTGTCCACATTAAGTTCAGAGCTGCATTTGTCGGATCAATTGCTCTGAGACTGCGCAGTTCACCACAGGCTAATCTCGCAATCTACATAAGTTAAACACTTGGCGCTGTCTCTTCTCATCAGACTTCTGGGCTGTTTCACAAACACACCGTCACGTTTAAACATCCCTAAATTGGGTGTACTTTCCTCCGGATAAAAACTTACGTATAGAGACTTTATTATTTTGTAATGATCAAATAACACACATACGTCGGGTTTTCAGTGGTGAATTAATCGAATGCTTACGCTGTGGTATGCCTCGTCTATTTGTAGTTGGAAGGGCAATTCCAACTACAAATGGACGAGGCATATATACTTTCATTTCTTACAACTGGACGTTACTCAGACATCATATCGATTAGTTGCTCGTCATAATGTGGTTTTATCTCTATAAATTGCTGTACGCTCAGGCTTTACAGCTGTTTAATGAGGTATGCTTTATTGGCTCCCGGGGTTGAAGGGGTTAACACTCCTATCCGGAGGAGCGGAGATCTATTTATCCCGATTGTTGGTGCTCTGAGTGAACCACACCCGGGTGCCCCTTCATCACCAGCCTCATCCCCGCACAAACAAATCCCCGGTAAGTCTCGATCCCGCCATCTCTGGCGCATACAATCGCACGCTGCAGCTGAGAGGTAACTAGATAACCTGTCGCTCACAATGTGTTCGCTCTTAACGTGACCATCATCACGTATCCCTGTATTGTGCTAGCTGGCCCTGCTGACATTAAACCAACATTGGTTCAACGTCTTATGTTTACATGGAGCGTTTTTCAGTTGGTTAAATAAAATTGTAGTCAAAGCCTTCGATTGTGCAAAATATGAAGTTGATCTGTTTATGGCAAGGTAGTCATTTCCATGACATAAAATACATACATATACGTTCTCTTATAGTACAATTGATATCTAGAACCTTATGCGTCTTTAAAAATTTGATTTGCCATGTGTTTTATGGTTGAAATGAGATGAAAATGCCAACACCGGAAGGTATTGTCGATCTTTTCTAATGCGTTTAATGAATATTATTTTAGAAAATACTATTCCGGAAAAGTACATTTTCGCTTATCAGGACAAATTGAAATTTTCTTTCTCACTCTGAGTGTTATGTTGTCGTAGTGCAGTGGATATGTCAAGTTCTAAAATGGTCATGATGACGCCTGTGATGTCATGTATGTGCTACATGTAGCTGGTAATGCTGAGATCGGAACAATAGTTAAAACACACCACTACATTATTTTCTTTGGCCGACCACTACATTCTAAGCCGGGAATGTAGAGTTATTGTTCACCAAAGTACAGATCAATTATCATGGTAGGCATATGGTGCTATAATCAGTCAGGTGTGACCGAGCTGTTGATTATGAGGAATCCTCATTATGGTCGGATGTGTTTTAAGTCAGTTAAAACCCTCGGAGCTCTACATTGTTAGTTGTGTGGAAATGGCCTTGGCCTTCGGCCTCGGCCTTTTCCACAGCTAAGAATGTAGAGTTCCTCGGGCTTTATATACCTCTTTAGTTATGAAGAGTTTATAGCGTCGTTGCCATCGGATTATATTGACTTCAATTTGAGGTAATATTCACAGGATTCTTGAGGAGAGTGGAGCTTGGGCCCGGGTTTTGGTCTCTATTATATCAGTGAAATATCGTATCACCGCGCCAAGTAAAAAAACGCTCACTCGTTCTTCACTCGCCCGCTGGAACACTAGACTACACTACACTTCACTGCATGCACCGCACCGCACCGCACCGCACCTGATAACATATATTTATTTTGATTGGGTTTATGAGACTGGTACTGGTGCCGATTGCTGGCTGTATGGCAAATTCATGGGTCATGAGCAGAATCCTGTGATTGTCGTTCATGATAACAATCTCAATCCCACTCATGTACTCATAATAACATCGGTTCACTGGGGACACCACGCTGTTTCAAAACTTAATCAATGTCTTTGATCCGGTAATTCAGTCTGTTTTTCACTTGCAAGAAAAAATTCTAATCCGTTTTGCGTTGTGTGATAGACCTACTTGTGCAAAAGTAGTTAGCTATCAACATCTTCTTTAAAAAACACATTTTAAAATATGGTTCTGTTCCAAATTTTACAATTTTACAACATAGAAACATGAGTGAAATACATCACACAAATCTACAAAATAACGGACAGAAACATTTACAATAAACAATAACCATAGGTTCAATGTTTCATGTTTTTCTGGAAAAATCATAATTCGGACATTATGATGATTGCTAGAAAAATATTCTGACGTCTATAGTTGATCCCGCACTGGAATAATTAAAAAAATTATAATGTCGTACACCCATAACATAGGTATTCAAATAAAGAGGAAAGAGCTGAATAATACATTCGTGATGATTTCAAATTAAAAAAAAACACTTTCGTCTCTCGGTTTACATATTCCATTGCTTTAACCCTTTAACCGCCAAATTATTCAACCTGAATTTTCACCCACTTGAAGTTGTGTCTCGCTGACGCGATCCACAACTGCAAGTGAGTGAAAATTATTCAGATTTGACAAAATGGGGGTCAACTTTTTTCAAATATTGCTGATTGATGTCACATTTTATCATTAACATGTTTAAAAGGTTGTACTTAAAGTGCTAATAAAAAATGAAAACCCGAATATATGCGGCACCGGCGGTGAAAGGGTTAAGGTGGAACAGTGTAGTATCCCAAGAGGGATTGGTGGTGTATATTGCGCATGAATAGGAGGGGGATTGGTATCCTGGTCACAAATTGGAGGCTTCTGTTGCCGATGCGTGCTCTGTCATGTCCCCGCAAACACGATACGTTCACCCAATGCTGGTGTGATGTTGGGCCAACGTCGTAGACGTTGGTCCAACGTCACACCAGCATTGGGTCAATTGTAGTGTCGTTTAGGCCCAGCTTCAGAGTGACTGCTGAATCTAATATGCAGCTTGTCCTCGAAATGTGATGGATGTTTTGTCTGTAGCTGATGTGTTTGTCCTTGGATTGACCGCTTAGTCCCCAAAATATGTTATTATTCCACAAAAATTGCGTTTATTTGAGAGAATATTTTGAATTTTTTTTGCGATTTTGCTACACCAAAAGCCTGCATTCAGCTTCTAATATATAATTGTCACTCCACGTGATTGATCATTTTGGAAATCAAAACCATGACAAAATCTGTAAAAGCACAAACAAATCAGGATATCTCCCCTGTCGTGCCATCTGCCATCATGCCCAGCTCATATCAGTGAGAGAGAGACATGTTGTCCTGTTTTTCATCTGCAGTGTTGCCTTGGGTGCCTTGTTGACTTGACCTGCCACCTCTCGTCGTGGTCATATGGCAGCCTTCCCCACGAAAATATCATTCAAATCAAATCTGGAGATTGATTTTAGATCAGGTCGTGATTGCGGCCTTGAACTGGACACATCAAGGTGATTTAGAGGTGATTTAGACCAGTTACCCCGTCTTCCTCTTCTTATTAACTCCTCAGTACGGCCGTGTGAAGACAATCAGCAGTACCCGCTCATTGTAACACTAAACAGTTGCTGTTATTTGCCTTATATTAGCAGTACAGAATTATAGCTCGCATAATTCGCCCCCTTGGATATGAGAGGGTGTATCTGCCACTTGCCAAAGTGGCAGATACACCCTTTCATATCCAGGGGGACGATATGCTAAGATTCAACCCTTCTGCTGTAGATACACGGTTTGAAGCAAGTTGCAAACCAAATAAATGCCGCTGTTATTGATTAAATGTTGTGTGATAGACGCTCAGGTAATTATATAATCCATTTTTAATGATGTCAATTTTTCATAAATATATAAATATATTTCGTCATTTGAAGTTAAAAACTGCGTCAGCAATTCCAGCTTGAAGTGCATGAAAAATAGAAGCAGTGGGTGATAAACCGCTCTGATGCCATGGGAATGAAGGTGGATATCCGAGGACGAACATATGTTACGTAGGACCAGAAATGCATAATTGTCTGGTCGGGAAAAACATCCATCAAGTGAGGGTCGAGGACAGGAGTGTTGTGTTCAGCAGGCACCTGAAGCTACGCTATGATGGAGCAGGCATCGGCGGACAGTGCACATCTTTGAAATCTCACATACACGCGTTTGTGAGCACTGGAAAATTTGTCGATCACAATATGCTCGCTTCCCTGGAGGCCTGTGGCCTACAACATCATGTTTACCAGAAGCGCTTCCAGGAGGTTGAATAAAATTGGCATTCAGGCCTCCGCGAAACAAATGTTTCTTCTTCGCTCAGTATTGTGGGTAAAATCCGTGACCGAGAAGTAGCGTGATCGGCCTCAGAACGCCAAGATTTTTTTCGAAATCTGTGTCTGGATGACAGTGTCTTCTGCTTTATATCACCATCCTCAAGATGTTCTCGTGGCCCAGTTTAGCTTGTATGTGCACAAAGATGGCCTAAAACCACATTTATTGATACAACTGTAACTGTAGATGACCGCTCACTTTTGTAGTGAGCAGTTACCATGTTACTGTTAATAATATCTACATTATCATAATTTATTCAACAGTGTTTTGCATTATTCTCTAATGGTAGTGAGCGGACGTTTGACTGTTTTACCACAATAGAAGACGACACTGCAAATGCAAAGTGCTTCTAAAACAATAATCCTAATGAAAGCTTGTCACCAACAGAGCTTACTCATTTCACATGAATGTCGCGTCTATGCACCTGTAGGCTACTGTACGCTTATTTCCAAAACCAGTTATGATTGTCACTCAAGGGAAATTGGAATGATAAACATGATAAAGTGAAAGCTAAATATTGAGCGAATATTTCTCATCAAGACAGATTTATTTACTATAAATTATATAGCGGCACGCTAAACATTATAATAGTTTGTGAAAAAAACCGGAAGAAAATCCTTTCAGAATTAAAGGAGTAGTCCACTGTGTACGAACAGCAGGACACATCTATATCCAGAAAACACCACGGTGATTACAGAGATAGAGGCAACAGCGGTACAACTAAAACCAGAAACATACATAGAGTGCTCCATAGGTTTAGGTTATCAATAATGTCATGGACATTTATCACCATTTGCGGACCTGGCGTATTGGGATCAGAAATCAACGACGTTGGTCCAGCATTGACACAATATTGCGTCAGCGACCGGAGTATTCTGGCGTATGGTGATAGAGGCTGAATGTAGGCTATTTGGTATGGTCCTTGGTATGGTGGAACGGAATATCAGCAGAGAGGGCTTCTTATTTATAGCAGCGATATCAATCTCAACTTTATCCATGTGCAAAACCATAATCCCACTTGCGACACTGGACACAGGGGACATCCACCCAATGCTGGTTCAATGCTGGGCCACCGTCTGCGACGCTGGCCCAGCATTGAGCCAGCATCGGGTGGATGTTTAGTGTTGTCTGGGGACACTGCGCTGTCAGTTTGGTATGTCGGTGTGATCCGTAGGTTCAGTTGTGGTGTCTTAATCTGGAAGTAATGGTTTCTAGGCGAATAGTATTAGACCTGTAAACAGGCTGAAAGGGAAAAAAATATGCCCAAGCTGAATTTTTTCAGGATACCTTCCAAATACCAGTAGAAACAACATACTAAAACTCCTCGTGATTCCCGCTGGATCCTTTTCCATTATTCAAGATGGCGTACAAGATGGCCGCCAAAATGTTGAAACCGCTATATCTCGGCTTGTAATCAACATAACTTGATGATTTAAATGTCTACATGTGCATTTATTGCCATAAGGATCCCATTGAAACAGGTTCCGAGTCACTAAATAGTCACGCCTATAATTTATTTGCAATTTAAGGTATATTAATAAGCAAAATAGCAAGATTTTGATATGTATAACATTTTAAATACTATTTCAATCATTAACATATCAGAAATTGAAAATAAATGATATATGTGACTATTTCGAGACGCAAAGCCTTTCTCATTGTAATCATTTTGTAAAAAAGAACATTTTGATATAAACATCTTGAAATTATGTTGATTACAAGCGGAGTTACCAGGTCGTCGATTTATGCAACATCCACTCGAACACCCCGAAAAATTATACCGAAGATAATTTCCAGAGGTTTTGTCACCAATGAGATGTATTTAATGGCAGGCGAAAGTCTTTTAAAATCTGACTACCAGAAAAGTGTCAAATTCAAGATGGCCGCCAATGACTCTAAAAGAAGGAAATTGCTATGACTAATTAGTGTATACCTACTATTTAGGTGTCGATGTCAGTGCAGGCACTGATGTTGGCCGTGATAGCCTTAAACAACCGGCAATATAGTTACCTTCAGCTATTGTCACTCTGGGGACTATGCGACCAGAGTCTCTGTATGTATGGACATGCCTGGCGTAAATCCCCCAGACATGCCCAGAACCCCTATGTTATCGGGCGAGTGAAGGAAAACGATCTCAACAACCGACCGTGCCCCAAACTCACATCATATTCTGTACATCATTCATCTCATCAATGGTCTGTACTGTTTGTTATCGCATTACAGTGTCACATAAATGACCATTAGTGCCAAAACGTGACGTAAAGCAATAATTTACTGGGAATTATACCATAAAAAAGCAGTGAAATTCAAGGAATACATGTACATTGTGTTTACATCATTCAATTTGTTCAGTTCTTCTATCAAGCTAAAAAAAACATGTGTTTATGTTCCTCCACCCCCTTCCCTCGACATAAAAGGGAACCTTATATACTATGCTCCTGGTGTACCACCCACCCCTCTTAATTTCCGGGAAGGGTGAAAAACATATATGCAATAAATTAGACGCATGATAGCTGGTATAGGTGTGGTTTTGACTGCATAATATAATTCTTCTAGGTTTTTAATTATTAAGCATGCTCAAGGTGAAAAGATCAGCTTAACAATGTGAAAATTTAATTTTGAACAAGCAATTACAAGGAATTACAAGGCATTACAAGTAATCGGACAGGAGAGACCCTAAAAGGCGACCAAAAGGCACTGAAAGACAATGTAAAGGCGTTGAAGAACGACAATGAGGCGTTAAGGTGCGACTGAGTGTGTTAAAATGTGGTATGGGAGGCAGCACTGAGCGACGAGGAAGCGTTAAATGACAATGGGAAAGCGTTAAAGAGCAATGGGGAAGCATTAAAGTGCGATGGGTAGGCGTTTAAGGACGGCGAGAAGGCGTTAAGGGGCGCAGAAGAGGCGTTAAAAGGCAATGGGGGGGGGGATAAAAGGGAAAGTAAGATGCGTTCAAGTGTGATGGGATGTGTTAAAAGGCAACGAGAAGGCATTATAGGGCAACGAAAAAGCGTTAACGGTCATCACAGAGACATTAAAGGGTGATCGAGAAGCAATAAAGGGAGACAGGGAGAAGTTAAAGGGCAATGGGGAGGCGGTAAAGAACGACGAGGCCGTGCTAAAGCGCGAGAACGAGGCATTAATAGGCGACAGAAAGGTGTAAATATGGTAATGCTATTGCCTAAAATGCGATGGAGGGGAAACAGAAAGGGATGAGTAAGTGTTAAAGAGTGACGGCGAGGACTTAAATGGCGATTGGAATGTGTTGATGGGCGATAGGCGGGAGTAAGAGAGCATCTGATGGCGTTAAAGGGTAACGGAAAAACGATAAAAAACGGTGTGGAGGCGTTGAAGAACACTATTCAGTCAAAAATAGCTAAATAACCTTATGCCCATAATTATGAAAAATCAAATGAAATGAATGGGGTTTTAGGCTACCTTTGTGCACATACAGGCTAAACTGGGCCAGGAGAAACTCCTGATGATGGCGAGACACTGCCCTCCAGACACAGGATTCGAAATATGACATCTAACTATCAAAATTGTACTACAAGAAATGCGGTTAAACCCTCATCAAAGATATAGATTACACTTGTTTCTTTTTTTATTTGTGTAAAATGTTTTTTGGAATGAGACTTTGGATAAAACTACTACCATAAAAGGATTTTCCACTCAAAATAAAATTAAACTAAGGTATTACATTGTGTTATTTTAATTTGTTAGAATCATCTTTTCGCTCATTGGACCTTAAAATTAACATTTCGAATGAAGTTGAATCGATCACTAAAATATTACCAGAAATGGATCTTCCAGTAAATCAGATTAGGTCGGTTACCTCTTTTTACACGAAAAATAGGTATTACGCTTGCTTTTACTTTACGTTTTGACATTAAAGACCTGATCTTCAATTTTTTCAAATACATTTTTATCTTCGAATTTACTTGTCGAAGAATCCTTGTATCACCATAATACCATAAACAAATTTACCAGTCACAATTCCATGAAAATGAGGTATGACACAATTTCCTAACTTTATTTGGTAAAAATCATATTTTTTTATTATTTGACCTTTACATTGACCCTTTGACATTGAAGATGACCTTAAATCATAAAAATAATAATAAGAAATGCATTTTCCAGTCAAAATTAGACGAAAAAGAGGTATTACACTTGTTCCTACCTTTATTTGTTGAAAAATCATATTTTACCTTGATTACCATGATCTTGGATTTTGCCATAACTCCCCCCCCCCCCCCTAGGACATTTGTCACTGCCTAAATGTTACTGTATCCAATGAGCTCCCCAACTCATGGAATGGAATGGAATAAAAACAAGAATCATTGTTTAATTGTAAAATTTTAGGCGATTTAGAGTGGTTTCACCGATTTTCACGACCGCTGGCGGCCATCTTGGAGTTTTCATTTATTTTTAGGGGTCAGATTGTGATTGACTGTCATTCATTATATATCCAGTAGAATAGAAAACCGTTGTAAACCTTTTGTCATATTTTTGGGGGGTGAGGTGGTATATCGACCCGTCTATATAGCTTTGTTAACATTTTGGCGGCCATCTTGGACGCCATCTTGAATATTGGAAAAGGCTCCAGCGGGAATCACGGGGAGTTTTAGTATGTTATTTCTAATGGTATTTGGAAGGTTTACTGAAAAATTCAGCTTGGGCATATTTTTTCCCCTTCAAAACCTAATACTATTCGCCTATTCGAATCCGGGCTGGATTTGATGTTGATAATCGTGACTGTTTATGTGACCTGCTCCAACATAATCAAAAAAAGCTGAACAATACAAAAAAAGCCTTCTGTAAAAAGCTATGCTCATAAACTCAACTCAGTTTATACATGTACGTGGCTCATCATATATTATTACCACTAATCATGAAAAACGTCGTCCCCATGTCTGAGATACGCGGTTGGTCCATCAATCTGATCCACTGTCATGGCTATATATGTCTTCACTGCTTATCGCGGACCGCAGCACAACATTTTTAAAACTTTTGCACTTCTAGTCTATGGACATGTGTACATCATATGGGTAATTAAGAAGCAAAAATAAAATCACATTTTTTTTATTTTAGCCTGATTGAGTCCCTCTAAGTTTCGCAGACCACTTTGTTGTAGATGATGTCTTAACACTGGGACAACGTCGTAAAGGTAGACCAGCATGAAACCAGCATTGAATAACACATGTGTTTGTTGCATAAATAATCAACTCCACAGACCCGTCTGATGTGAAAACATTCCTCAGTGCCCAAAATATTAACACTATACAACAAGTTAATGACCTATACATTCGACCTGTAGGATTTGATGATTATCTATTTCAGAAACACGCAGTCCGAGAGTAAATTATTGAATATATATATTTTTTTAAATACTTATTTGGTAATCGTATCAGCAATCAATCCATGTGGTTCGCATAAGCGTGGTACGCGACGGCTAACTTGGGCATGATCATTTTGACGTGATTGATCATTTTGGAAATCAAAAGCATGACAAAATCTGTAAAAGCACAAACAAATCAGGATATCTCCCCTGTCGTGCCATCTGCCATCATGCCCAGCTCATATCAGTGAGAGAGAGACATGCTGTCCTGTTTTTCATCTGCAGTGTTGCGTTGGGTGCCTTGTTGACATGTACAGTCCGAGCATTGCTATGTACCCTAGCAAATGTGTCTGTATCCACGCTTCTGTCCCCCAATGGGTACAGGCCTACCCCGAGAAAATTTTGAAAAAATTGACGTAGTTACTAGTATGAGTGTATTCTGAGGCACTTGAGATTGGTCCGCTGCAAGTTTACAGTTTAGGCTTCTTTTCAGTTCTGGACGATCATCGTCCCGCCGGACCGTTGCTAGGGTGTTAATTACCGACCCTGGATCCAAATTACTGGTCTCAGGTCGGCTTTAAATCCTTCAATGTCACCACACAGCGACCACGAGACAATGGCGCAGTGCAGGTTCAATGCTGTACTACAGTCAACAACGCTGGTACAACATTGAGCCAGCATTGGATCATCGCCATCACTTAGAATAAGCAATAAGATAATTACCATATAACAACATACAGTGATTGATTTATGCTTGCTGGGAAATAAATTGTCATTTGCTCAATTTTCTAGCTAGAGGATTATATAATGTATCAATCAGGGCTAGTTTTAGCTGAAAAGAACAAATAGACTCTATGTCATTTTTAATCCTTAGATATTTAGACATAATTTTTTTTACTCCACAGTCAGTAGCTTAGTCATGTCAGAGTGTAGCCTATTACATAATCGCAGGTGGATATGCCAACAGGAGATGCGGCTCTGTGCTGTGACAGGAGGCATGACAGTGTGTACAGGATGATAGGCCTACTACAGACCTGTCTGTATGCAGGTATGTAGGGGAGGACGGGGCATGTTCAAACCCTTAAGACATAATGCATGCCTGTTCACTAGCTATTTACCTAAATCTCTCATTATTGCATACATATAGTGCTTCCATATGTATAATGCCCCACTAAAATTTATAGTTAGTTGTCTTGTATATTTTAAAAAATATAGCTCCAAATGTGATTACAACCAGACTGGTCAGACATACCCCGCCTCTGAGAGGCGGGGCATGTCCGACCAGTACCGTTCGAACATGCCCCGGTTATTAAAGTGCAATACAACAATGACAATAATTGGCAATCCTTTGTATTTTATTATTGCATTTTGCATAAATAGCAACAGTGTGATGTTGCCCTTCACAAGGTAGCAGCACATTGTCAGTCTCCCACAACATTGCCAGCAGTGAGCAATCGCAGTTTGTCCATTAGGCCACCGGCGCACCACTGGCGGCATTTATCACTGTTATCCACCAACCGCCGGGTTACCAGACAAAACAGCATATGTTGTATGAAAAAGTGTGATAATGTGTGGCGGAGTGAGTGCCAGCATGTCTGGGTGAGTGTGGACATGTATGAATACGAAAAACTATGTTGCTATTATGACCATTGGTTGTGAGGCTAGTTCGGGGCACGTTCACACCCTTTCCGGGGCATATCCGAACGTGTTTGAACGTGCCCCGTAATGCCATTTCAGCTTCAACCCCGTACCCCTTGTGATGGTTCAACAATACTTTCCCTGTATGTTGTATACCTCTGTGTACTATTCATAGAACAGCAAATGCTTACTTAACTACTAAAACTGTAGTTCACAGAGTATTTGGAAAAAATAACCTATAACATAAAATGAGACGAAAATCACGTATTTGAATCGGGAGCAAAACAAAAAAACTGTAGCTGATGAATTTTGGGAGAAACAGTGACTTAGGGGAGAGGTACATCATTAATTACAATTAATTCACCAGGTGGCCCTCAATTCTGAGTTACCAGCAGAGTGCGAACGTGTCCCGGTGTTCGAACATGCCCCGTCCTCCCCTACGCTAGAAGGTTCACTATCCCAACGTTATCTGCTCTGCAAAGGCAGTATTTACTTACTTGTAAAGTCAGCAGATACTGCAGTTTTGTTCCAAACGGCATTTCGTTATCACGTGGTTGCCAGAAGCGGACCCTATAAGAAATAGGACACTGACGCGCCGTTGGCCCACTACTGGATCAATGCGAGTTGTTTATTGGTCTATCTCTCTAGCGATGTGATTGACCCAGATAACGTGTGCGTGATTGGTCAGGGAAGGCTATATCGTCCAATGGTTTTCCATAGATGTAGGTCAGCCTCATTAAGAATTTTTTCACCATGCTTGTGGTTGTGGTGTCAGATGCTATTGAGACCCATGGTTAGATTTTAAAAGGCAATATATATCATTGCAAAATATTGTATCGATATCATAATATATTTGCTTTGGAAAGTAGAACATCTGCTAGCTTTCCCTAGTTTTAAACTCTCATTGTGGTGGTTTCTTAAGATTATATTGGCCTAGTTTCATCCTAAGGTAGGCATTGCTCTCGGTGAAATCTACTGGCTATCTGCAGGGTATAAATCAATAGCCCAACACACAGCTCAAAATTTCGAGACCCCCAACTGTCGTAAAATTGACGACGGAAATCCTAATAACTCAGCAAATACAGATATTTATGCTTATTCAGAAACAAGGTTTTGTGTGCCTACTGTAGGCTATGGAATGACAGAAAACTGAGCCTATGCATTTTGCCGTATTTGAGAAGATGTGAGTGATAGTCATTTGGGACACACATTATATGGACACAAAAAAACAGTGCCCAGAATCCGTTTTGTGAACCATATTAAAACATTATTGGAATGAGTTCCAATATTGTAAAAATTGTAGAAAAATAAAAAAATCGATTTTTTATGCATTTGGGGGTCATACAATGGTAGAAATACATTATTTGTACTCATCTAAAAAAAGCTCCACTAATTAGTATACTTAATTAGCATATTGAAAATCAGCTAATTTGAAAAAAAACCCCAATGAAATGGCTAATTTCAGAAACTGCCGATTTCCAGACTTTAAAATGTCACGTATTTGTGAATATTGACCGCCAACACCTAATTTGTGTATCACTTTGATCAGAGCAAAGTCATTGAGTGTGATCTGCTACTGAATACTATAAGTCGCGATATACAGAAAGCAACTTCCCTTACATTGCTGTAAGAATCAACATATTTATGATGGCCGTAGACACATAACATAGGTATTGAAATGAATCAGAAAGAGCTAACTAAGTCATTTATGATGATTTCAAATTGAAAAAACCCATTTGGTTGCGATGTGTTTATAAAATTAATTCAGCGCTTTAAGGGTTAGAGTCAAATTACTATATACCTGGTTATAGTTTCATTTAGAAGCTTGATATCTGTTTTCACTGAACCAGATACCAGATTAATCTGTATCTCCAATTGGACAGTGATATTTCGATCCATGTAATGCAAGACTAATCTCGAACTAAGCACCACCTTTACTCTGACATGACTCCAAACCCGAGAGTGTCTCCATACATCAGAATCTCAGATGAACACGTAGGCTGTATCTTGGGCCAACATCTTCGACATTGGCCCAACATACAGCTGACGTGTATCAGCTAACGTGTTTGCCGGGAAGTGGATGGCTGCCTCAAGATACAGTGTCCATATCGCTGATGTGGACAGGTCATTTTCTGGGAAACACACAGTTGCTGACGGCCGGTATTGGTGTAGCCTGTAGGAGTCTTCCGTTTGATGGAGCACAGCAATGCCGCTCTGCAAAACCAAAAAGGCAGTATCTGCTTACTTGTAAAGTAAGCAGCTATGCAGGGCATAGTGGTCGGTGATTGCCCGGGTCGAGGGATCGCCCGTTTTGGTGGACATTGTAAAATATTTCACCGCTTTTATTATGTTTGTTTCCAGCCTGACACTCACTGTGAAAAATGAGTTTGTTTATTGTCTGGTCGGATTTTATCATATATGCATGCAGTAGGCAAACTTAGTATGGAAACACAAACATCTGACAAAAAAGGACACATCATGACTGTGACTCTTGTTGTTAGCCAAAATCAACATAAAAACGTAATATAAAAAATAAATATATAGATTTTAAATCTAGCATGGTAGATTGTTATTCAAGATGTTCAAGATGATTCTCTTGTTTCACTGACGAAATGTAGGTCTACTGCTCTACTTCCCAAGCATACCCCCAAAAAAGCTTTTTACAATCGTTCTTTCACATTTTCTATCGATACATGTGTCTTGTTCCTCAACTCGTTTTCATTCATCGTCATATTCTCCAAACAGACAAATTAAGCCAATGAAGACAAATCCCGCCCTTGACATTTATTCTGTATATTTCTAGACAAGAACAGTAGACGAGACCAATTTAGAAATAATCATCATGTATGGCCTCATAATAAAGATGTGTGGCTCAGTCATCTATCTCAATTAATGACTGTGGAGTCGTGAAAACGGGTGAGATCCTTTACAGGTCACATGTACTTTGTTCTAATTAGCTGCATACAGGCGGCATATATGCAGGCAAATCCACCATCAATTATTACAGGATCAGACAGATTCAGCCATTACAGTGTTCCATTCCCTATTCCAATTTGTATATAATGGGGGCATGTTGTTACAGGTTGATATATAGGCCTAGGTTCTGAGAGAATGCCACTTTGAGATTCTGTGTGGGCTTGGGTGAGCTAGTGAGTGGGTGAATATTGCTTTACGTCGCTTTTTGCACAATCATCGCAATATCGCGACAAAAGGAAGCCCGAAGTCGGACTCTGCCCTACTCTTACCGAATGACTTCAAGGGTACTTTACAGAGCACAGTACCATAAACAGCACTGCACACTCCAGGCCTTTGAACAGTTTGGAACACTGTATATGCACCACCTCGTTGACAAACAGCCGACCCAGTCGGGCTTCGTACCCAGTACCTATAAGTTTCGAGCCACAACGGGACCGATCGTGTGGGCTTGGTCTAGTGAGCTAAACCATCCAAATGCTGTGTTAATGTTGGCCCACCGTCGCACAACATTGAATCACCGTCTTGTCTCCTGGGGAATGCCATGATCTCAACACTGGTATGGTTATAGTGATCTTTACACATTTTCTCACACGAATTTATAATAAACATGATATAAACAGCAGTGTGTTGCTGCACAGTGCGGTGTAGTAGTAGTAGTAGTAGGCCCTAACGTTTAATATATTCACATGCGTACATTTTTTTACAACATTTTCAGTATACAATAGAAAAAATACACCCGGCCCTTTGGGCCTATAAGTGTATCATGACGTTGCGTGAGTGGAGATTAGAAGTGTGACATTATCCAACATCACATCTCTGCCGAGCAAAGACAACACGCAGTAACTTCTTGCATGGAAACTAACCCTTACAACGCTGAAATCTTTTTGCATAAACCATGGAGACCGAAGATTTTTTTTCAATTTAAAGTCATTATAAATGTTTCAATTGTCTCTTTCCGCTTTATTTGAATACAGATGTTATATCTTTTAGCTTTTCACTCATGCACTTTGAGTTGTGGGTCGCGGTCATAGGGATTCGACCACATATAACCTGTTACTCTAATTAACAGGTTATATGTGGTCGAATCCCTATGGTAGCGGTTGCGAGACTTTACTTTAACCCTTATCATGCTGATCACGACAATTTTTGTCGTTTTTAATCTGTTTTATTAATTGATTAAATCACTGATATTGGGAGCGAAATATGTGTTTAAGCATCAGGATTTGCAAATGTTTGGTCTCAAATTAAACAAATATGATTAATTTTCACCTACTTGAAGTTGTGGATCGTGGTAGCGAGGCACAACTTCAAGTGGGTGAAAATTTAAATAAAATGACTTAGCAGGACAAGGGTTAGGATGGTAAAACATTAAATCTACAAATCATTTGGACATAAAGTCTGGTCAAGTTTTCTACCAGATTATCTTCACCGTTTCATCCATAGATGATAGATAATTTACAAATCCTGTCAAATGAAATATGTTATATTACCGTTAGCATTGATTGCTACAAAGACTTGGACAAGTATTGCAGTGTCGTTTTAATAGGTTGCGTGCTTGATCGCAGACCCCTATATTGGATCGCTCATTGTTCTCCCTCTCGGGGCGTTCAATTTCATATCTATCTGATCAGGGATCAGACAGTTCATGCCTTGATCCACGAGATGCGGCGACGACACGCGAATGTCATACAGACTTCAAGAAACCATTTGTTCACTGTATTTAGGAACGAGCGAATTGGACTTTGTTTTGACTGTCAGTATGTTTCACACATCTTGCGATGGTGCATTAGTAAGTTTGTCAAATTGACAAACTGTATATATTTCGGCCCCATTGAAGTTGAGGTATGCCATCGCGAACTGCAACTTCAATCGGGCAAAATTATACTTAGGTGATACAGACACAGGCCTATCTCATATCTGTATCGGTCATCAAAATTAAGTATTCCCTTAAAACCTTTTTCAAACTCCAATCCACGTTGACGACTAGAACTTGAGGTTTCAAACACCCCCCTTTGTGTGAAGTACACATAGTAAAAGATAGATTCAGCATACCATATATCCTACTATAAAATGTGGCGTTTAGACTGACAACTGTATAGATTCAGAGCTATACAGAACGAGGTCATGGAAGTGAATCGTTCACACAAATAACTTCTATTCACTTAATTAAAGATATGTTCAACTTGATATAATTATTCCCATGTGAGAGTGAAACAAGCACTAATGTTTGTGATACTAGGAGTGGACAGTAGTTACAATAGACTCGGTGGCTCGAAAATTTTGGTGGAAAACATACACGATTTAGTCCATAAGTACGGAACTATATAGCTATAACTTACACATATTTGGAGTTGTGGGTCTCGTTAGCGAGTGGGTGAAAACAACTTTAATTTAAAATGTTGATTATTTTTTTAAAACGGTTGCCACGGATCATAGGACTCTTAATGTTGATTAAGCAGACTGACTAATCAGCTTTCTGTAAAACAAGTATAAGGCTGAAGTTTAATTAGCACAGTCACTAATGCCACCATCCATGTCTCAAACAGAAATTAATATCATATTTACCAACTTGGAGTTGTGGGTCACGGTAGCGAGACACAACTTCAAGTTGGTAAAAATAACACATTCATGTCTCAAATTGAAAATAATATTAATTAATGGTAGCTTGTGGTGTCAAAGTTCGGCATCTGTATACAAATACCGCATGTCAATCTTACTCAAGACTATTTTTTATAAAAAAAAAAAGTAAAATATAGTTCTAGCTTATATGCCGTCGATATGATATTTATGGTTTACTATCTTCATAATATTTGTATTGCATGCGAGAGGATGTATCTTATGTGTATTGATGGGTGGATGGATGAAAGAATGCACGGCCCAAGAGAAAACGGATCCACATTCAGTTCTTTTCAGAAATGACGGCAGTAATTAGATGATTCGGTCTCGTGATTGGGAGATGACACCGTTGATTGCAGCCTACTAGGAGTAGAGCTCCCCGCACCGACCACCAAACGTGTCGTATCGCGCCACAGTATTCCCCCGGGATACGAAATGAAGTCATCTGCTGCATTATGGCAGATGAAGCGGTATTCGAAAGAGATTGTACTTACTGAGAATCGGTTCCCGGTCTCGGCGGTTTGAAAGAAACAAAATTGTTTCTTCCCCATCCACGTGTGAAAGTTAGTATTGTGGGGAGCCTCCGTGACCGAGAGGTAGCGTGCTCGGCCTCAGACCGCCAGGGCTCGAATTTCGAATCCTGTGTCTGGAGGACAGTGTCATCTCAATCATCTCACCATCCTCAGGAGGTTCTCCTGGCCCAATTTAGCCTATATGTGCACAAAGGTGGCCTAAAGCCCGATTCATTTCATTTTTTTACTTACTGAGAATCACCAGCAGTTTAGCAATAAATCGCCCGGTTCCATTTGGACGACAGCCATTTTGACATTGCAAAGGCAAACAGCAGTAACTGCTTACTTATCAAGTGAGCAGTTACTGCTGTTTGTCTTTGCAAGAAGGCTTTGCTGTGTAGTGTAATGAGGCTATGAAGGGACCATAAAGTTTCTGGCACGTCTACAGCAGTCGACGCATACATACTGAGCAGCAGAAGCAACAACAGTATCTGCTGGTCTGAAGTTGATTCAAAGTGTGGTCACTGTCTGATACGTGGACCCAAGGTTACGTCAAGGAGAAAGAACGAAATTCGATAGATTCGTAGGTCCGAATGTACCAGGCGCGCAGCGCCGAAGATATTCGGTTCTACGAATCTATCGTGATTGAGTTCTTTCTTCGACTTAAAATACGCAACATAGGTACATGTGTTCCAAGATTTGATATAAAAAATCTTGTTTTTATAGTCAGCATGGTCAACTATGAAACATTAGCCATGCAGTGTCATGCTGAAATATTTATATTGTGCGCGACCCGGCCAGTGTTAAAGTAACAGTAGATTCGTAGATCCGAATCTACTGTTTTAACAATAGGCTGACGTCACCGGTTATTTTAAGCCAACGTAAGGTACAGTTCCTGTTACCTACTGTAAGACCCACTAATAACTGGCAAATGCTGTTCATCTCGGCGGAGAGTGTGACTCGACGACACTTCTGCAAACACGTTGGTTGGTTTGGTACTGTCAACGCCACATGCCCAGCTGCTCAACAAACACGATCATTTGAAGCAATGTTGATTTGAAGTTTAGCCACCGTCTGCAAACGTTGCCCAACACTAAAACAACATTGCTACAAAGTCTCCAGTTTGCTGGCTGGTTTATATGTGTAGTGGACGAATGAAAACCATATTTTGTTTCTGCTGTGTCTATGTGAATGATAATGAGGAAAGCAATAAGTCCTCATCTTGAGCTACCGCCTTGAATTCTACATGTAGCAGAATCTCCCTAGCTAGAAATAAAGGAGCTGTGAATATTCATCAATTATACCATATTCATATGGTCATCAATCACCTGCAATGCAAAGGCAAACAGCAATGATTGCTTACTTCAAATTTAAGCAGCTAGTGCTGTTGACCATTGCATAACCGTATAGAAGATTGTAGCATCTGCTATAACACTAAATTAGCATCAGCTGTTTTTAGAAAGAAATGATTTTAATAATGAATGTGATTATTTTGATAAAAATCACTCTGATCTAGATAATTGAAACTGGATATAAAAAATCACAGTGTATTTCTTTCCTGCCATTGCAATCTTAGTCACATATGGTTCCTTCTGCGTGGCTTATCTATAGTTCATCTTTGGAATTTAGATGTTTACCCACCTGAAGTTGTGTCTCGCTGTCGCGAAACACAATTTCAAGTGGGGAAAACTCACAACATGCAGGTACAAGCTATGAATCCAGAGTGTTGGTATCGTCGTTATGTATATGCAATACTTTGAATCCGATAGGAATTTGGATAATCGTGGTTATGTATATATACGATGTCTCAAAGTGTCCGGATTATAACGTCCCCTTGGATATGAAAGGGTGTATCTGCCACTTTACAAAGTGGCAGATACACCCTTTCATATCAAAGGGGACGATTATTACATGTAATGTACAGTGTCGCATGTGGTGATGTGCGCCTGAGCCAAAAAGGGTAAATGTCTGTCAGAATCTGCTGGGATGGCCAATACAACCAGTGGCAGATAAATGAATAAATGTATGACCAATCTCATATCTTTACGACAGATTCATTTAGACATGGATGTACATGTATCAGTCACTGGACAGGCTACTGGGTTATAATGTCTACATCTGTCCGGCGACCTTCCCGTGGGATGAATGTAGATTAGCGCATTCATGTAGTGTAGACCACTGGCGCAGGGAGTGCTGCCGCATGTAAATTCATTTACACCGTCTATGTAGTGGGTTTTTTCCATTAACGAAAACATTTTTTTATTTTAAAAATTATTATGAATTTAATCTAGTTCTGGTTTTAATTGGTAACAAAGCATAGTCTATATATCTTTAACCAGGTAGTGAAAATCAGCTCATATATGTGTATGAGTACCGTGAATTCGGACTTGATATGAACAAAGTTAATTAAAAGTTTGGTTATGCGTCACAAAATTTAAACTTGAAAGCTTAGATAATTTAGTTCATTGACAAGAGGCTGTACGTCTTTACAAATCATTACACCAAGTACTTTTCACCCGGCAAAACAAAGGGATTTTAAAATGTCAAAATCATACATCTGAGGGTCAACAAACCACAGAGTGTGTCATGTATCATATCATACATCGTGAAATTTGGATGAATCTGAGAGAAGAGAAGTCGGTGGAGCCCTGGGCACGAGGAAGATTTGGACACATTAAACAGATGCGCCCATCCCGTCTGAGCTGGCTGATGAATTGTTAATCGGCGCAGCGAGAAGGCTAAGTGCTTTTAAAATACCAACCCCTGATTGCGAGCAAGCTGATAATGCACTGGCTGTTTGCGTTGGCAGCCAGTCGGGTTTGTTGTCACACTCAATTCCTCAGTGTTGGCTTTGTTTTTTTTGACTTTGCATCAGGATTAGAGAAAGTGTGTTCTTGGCGGTGACGTGGGCTTAACCCAGTGAACACAAAACATTTGTATGACTTTATACAATGTTGGACCAACGTCGAAGACGTTGGGCCGACGTTGTATAAATGTTATACAAATGTTTTGTGTTTGCTGGGAAACCTTTCAGCGCGGGGAACGGCTTTAGACGTCAGACGTCTAAAAACGATCCCCTCACTGAAGGAGTAAAATATTTATAATGGCCGTAGACCCATGACATAGGTATTCAAATCAAGCGGAAAGAGCAAACTAAGCCATTTATGATGATCACAAATTGAAAAAACCCGTTGATCTACATGGTTTATACAAACATATTTCGGTGATGTAGCCCAGCAAACACGAAACATTTGTATAACATTTGTACAACGTCGGAACGACAGAGTTGTGTAAGGGAGCAGCTCGGCCCACCATGGAATGGGTAGAGTAGCCTCGTTCCGGGAAGAACAGCTGTGGAAATTTAAGAGACATTCTTACGGTAATTGACGTATGCAATTATCGAGATTAATTTTATTCATTCAGACGGCACATAGACTGCAATGATTCATCTTTCATAGACAGGACCTCGCGACCGTTTGACTGAGGCCTGACCTGTGAGGGAGATAGAATTGTTCATATTAAGATAAATGTGCAGGTTTATAGTCTGATATCAAGTTCGAAGACTTATCAGCCGATTTTACATATTACCTTCTGGTCACTGGACCTGTTCATTCATGTGCCATTTCAACTCCACGGAGAGCATACGGCCCTTTCGGCACATTGAACTTATCATACACAATGTCATCTCTATCCTACCAGGTACTCATTTACAGTCAAATGCAGCATGCGAGAGTAGAGTGCCTTACCCGAGGACATAAAAATCAAAAGCTTCCGTTCCAAAAAATTAGACAAGTTTTGATTTTTGAATCGAGATAGGTGATGTACTCTGCTAAAGGCACTGATATCCCAGCAGAAATATTAACCCGATGATGGTTTGATGTTGGCCCACCGTATATGACGTCGGCCCAACATCAAACCAGAATCAAGTCACAGTCTCGTGTTTGCTGGGATTTTCATACTATGCTAGTATGGCCTTTCTAATGATCAGCGAGTGTGAGAAATGGACTTGATAAATTAATCAAGAGGAAGTTAGGCTCCTACTAATTATCATGCAGCACAATTATTATTGAATAAAGGATTCAAACCGCTTGTGAATTTATCTAGAGAAAGTCAGGCTGGTATTGATTATAATACAATTACAATTACAATTGAATAATAAAACTACCCTCTACGCACGCAGAGGGAGTATAAAACGTGCTGGTCACGTAGGCAAGTGACAGAGAGGGGGTCGACTCCCACACAGAAAATACAGTACATCAAATATGGCGGTCTCAAGGGAGGAAGCTGATTTCCTGGCTTCTAGGACACTTGGACTAGCGTGGGTGGCAAAAAAAAAAGATAATAACCCACTGTTGATTTAAGGTTGGGCCACCGTCTTTGACGATGGCCCAACGTTAAACAGCATTGGGTGTCTCGCATTTGGGGGGTCTGTGGTGACGCTTTCTTTACACAGAGCTATCATTGACGCTTTCTTTACACACAGCTATCATTGACGCTTTCTTTACACAGAGCTATCATTGACGCTTTCTTCACACAGAGCTATCATTGACGCTTTCTTTACACAGAGCTATCATTGACGCTCTCTTTACACAGAGAGCTATCATTGACGCTTTCTTTACACAGAGCTATCATTGACCTTTCTTTACACAGAGCTATCATTGACGCTTTCCTTACACACAGCTATCATTGACGCTTTCTTTACACAGAGCTATCATTGACGCTTTCTTTACACAGAGCTATCATTGACCTTTCTTTACACAGAGCTATCATTGACGCTTTCTTTACACAGAGCTATCATTGACGCTTTCTTTACACAGAGCTATCATTGACGCTTTCTTTACACAGAGCTATCATTGACGCTTTCTTTACACAGAGAGCTATCATTGACGCTTTCTTTACACGAGCTATCATTGACGCTTTCTTTACACAGAGCTATCATTGACGCTTTCTTTACACACAGCTATCATTGACGCTTTCTTTACACAGAGCTATCATTGACGCTTTCTTCACACAGAGCTATCATTGACGCTTTCTTTACACACAGAGCTATCATTGACGCTTTCTTTACGCACAGCTATCATTGACGCTTTCTTTACACAGAGCTATCATTGACGCTTTCTTTACACAGAGCTATCATTGACGCTTTCTTTACACACAGCTATCATTGACGCTTTCTTTACACAGAGCTATCATTGACGCTTTCTTTACACAGAGAGCTATCATTGACGCTTTCTTTACACAGAGCTATCATTGACGCTTTCTTTACACAGAGCTATCATTGACGCTTTCTTTACACAGAGAGCTATCATTGACGCTTTCTTTACACGAGCTATCATTGACGCTTTCTTTACACAGAGCTATCATTGACGCTTTCTTTACACAGAGCTATCATTGACGCTTTATTTACAAATAGCTATCATTGACGCTTTCTTTACACACAGATCTATCATTGACGCTTTTTTTACACATAGAGCTATCATTGACGCTTTCTTTACACACAGAGCTATCATTGACGCTTTCTTTACACAGAGCTATCATTGACGCTTTCTTTAAACACAGAGCTATCATTGACGCTTTCTTTACACAGAGCTATCATTGACGCTCTCTTTACACAGAGAGCTATCATTGACGCTTTCTTTACACAGAGCTATCATTGACGCTTTCTTTACACAGAGCTATCATTGACGCTTTCTTTACACAGAGCTATCATTGACGCTTTCTTTACACACAGCTATCATTGACGCTTTCTTTACACAGAGCTATCATTGACGCTTTCTTTACACAGAGCTATCATTGACGCTTTCTTTACACAGAGCTATCATTGACGCTTTCTTTACACACAGAGCTATTATTGACGCTTTCTTTACACACAGAGCTATCATTGACGCTTTCTTTACACAGAGCTATCATTGACGCTTTCTTTACACACAGCTATCATTGACGCTTTCTTTACACACAGAGCTATTATTGACGCTTTCTTTACACACAGAGCTATCATTGACGCTTTCTTTACACAGAGCTATCATTGACGCTTTCTTTACACACAGCTATCATTGACGCTTTCTTTACACAGAGCTATCATTGACGCTTTCTTTACACAGAGCTATCATTGACGCTCTCTTCACACAGAGAGCTATCATTGGCGCTTTCTTTACACAGAGCTATCATTGACCTTTCTTTACACAGAGCTATCATTGACGCTTTCTTTACACAGAGCTATCATTGACGCTTTCCTTACAACGAGCTATCATTGACCTTTCTTTACACAGAGCTATCATTGACGCTTTCTTTACACAGAGCTATCATTGACGCTTTCTTTACACAGAGCTATCATTGACGCTTTCTTTACACAGAGCTATCATTGACGCTTTCTTTACACAGAGCTATCATTGACGCTTTCTTTACACAGAGCTATCATTGACGCTTTCTTTACACAGAGCTATCATTGACGCTTTCTTTACACAGAGCTATCATTGACGCTTTCTTTACACAGAGAGCTATCATTGACGCTTTCTTTACACACAGAGCTATCATTGACGCTTTCTTTACACAGAGCTATCATTGACGCTTTCTTTACACAGAGCTATCATTGAGGCTCTCTTTACACACAGAGCTATCATTGACGCTTTCTTTAAACAGAGCTATCATTGACGCTTTCTTTAAACAGAGCTATCATTGACGCTTTCTTTACACATAGCTATCATTGACGCTCTCATTACACAGAGCTATCATTGACGCTTTCTTTACATAGAGCTATCTATCATTGACGCTTTCTTTACACACAGAGCTATCATTCACGCTTTCTTTACACAGAGCTATCATTGACGCTTTCTTTACACACAGCTATCATTGACGCTTTCTTTACACACACAGCTATCATTGACGCTTTCTTTACACAGAGCTATTATTGACGCTTTCTTTACACAGAGCTATCATTGACGCTTTCTTTAAACAGAGCTATCATTGACGCTTTCTTTACACAGAGCTATCATTGACGCTTTCTTTACAAAGAGCTATCATTGACGCTTTCTTTACACCGAGCTATCACTGACGCTTTCTTTACACAGAGCTATCATTGACGCTTTCTTTACACACAGAGCTATCATTGAAGCTTTCTTTAAACATAGAGCTATCATTGACGCTTTCTATACACAGAGCTATCATTGACGCTTTCTTTACACACAGAGCTATCATTGACGCTTTCTTTACACAGAGCTATCATTGACGCTTTCTTTAAACAGAGCTATCGTTGACGCTTTCTACACACACAGCTATCATTGACGCTTTCTTTACACAGAGCTATCATTGACGCTTTCTTTACAAAGAGCTATCTTTGACGCTTTCTTTACACCGAGCTACCATTGACGCTTTCTTTACACAGAGCTATCATTGACGCTTTCTTTACACACAGCTATCATTGACGCTTTCTTTACACCGAGCTACCATTGACGCTTTCTTTACACAGCGCTATCATTGACGCTTTCTTTACACACAGAGCTATCATTGACGCTTTCTTTACACACAGCTATCATTGACGCTTTCTTTACACAGAGCTATCATTGACGCTTTCTTTACACAGAGCTATCATTGACGCTTTCTTTACACACAGCTATCATTGACGCTTTCTTTACACAGAGCTATCATTGACGCTTTCTATACACACAGAGCTATCATTGACGCTTTTTTTACACAGAGCTATCATTGACGCTTTCTTCACACACACAGAGTTATCATTGACGCTTTCTATACACACAGCTATCACTGACGCTTTCTTTACACAGAGCTATCACTGACGCTTTCTTCACACACACACAGCTACCATTGACGCTTTCTTTACACAGAGCTATCATTGACGCTTTCTTTACACAGAGAGCTATCATTGACGCGTACTTTACACACAGCTATCATTGACGCTTTCTTTACACAGAGCTATCATTGACGCTTTCTATACACACACAGCTATCACTGACGCTTTCTTTACACAGAGCTATCACTGACGCTTTCTTCACACACACAGAGCTATCATTGACGCTTTCTTTACACAGAGCTATCACTGACGCTTTCTTTACACAGAGCTATCATTGACGCTTTCTTTACACACAGCTATCATTGACGCTTTCTTTACACAGAGCTATCATTGACGCTTTCTTTACACACAGCTACCATTGACGCTTTCTTTACACAGAGCTATCATTGACGCTTTCTTTACACAGAGAGCTATCATTGACGCTTTCTTTACTCAGAGCTATCATTGACGCTTTCTTTACACAGAGCTATCATTGACGCTTTCTTCACACACACAGAGTTATTATTGACGCTTTCTATACACACAGCTATCACTGACGCTTTCTTTACACAGAGCTATCATTGACGCTTTCTTTACACAGAGCTATCATTGACGCTTTCTTTACACAGAGCTATCATTGACGCTTTCTTTACACAGAGAGCTATCATTGACGCTTTCTTTACTCAGAGCTATCATTGACGCTTTCTTTACACAGAGCTATCATTGACGCTTTCTTCACACACACAGAGTTATTATTGACGCTTTCTATACACACAGCTATCACTGACGCTTTCTTTACACAGAGCTATCACTGACGCTTTCTTCACACACACAGAGTTATTATTGACGCTTTCTATACACACAGCTATCACTGACGCTTTCTTTACACAGAGCTATCATTGACGCTTTCTTTACACAGAGAGCTATCATTGACGCTTTCTTTACTCAGAGCTATCATTGACGCTCTCTTTACACACAGAGCTATTATTGACGCTTTCTTTACACACAGAGCTATCATTGACGCTTTCTTTACACAGCGCTATTATTGACGCTTTCTATACACACAGCTACCATTGACGCTTTCTTTACACAGAGCTATCATTGACGCTTTCTTTACACACACAGCTACCATTGACGCTTTCTTTACACAGAGCTATCATTGACGCTTTCTTCACACACACAGAGTTATTATTGACGCTTTCTATACACACAGCTATCACTGACGCTTTCTTTACACAGAGCTATCATTGACGCTTTCTTTACACAGAGAGCTATCATTGACGCTTTCTTTACTCAGAGCTATCATTGACGCTCTCTTTACACACAGAGCTATCATTGACGCTTTCTTTACACACAGAGCTATCATTGACGCTTTCTTTACACAGCGCTATCATTGACGCTTTCTATACACACAGCTATCATTGACGCTTTCTTTACACAGATCTGTCACTGACGCTTTCTTCACACACACAGAGTTATCATTGACGCTTTCTTTACACACAGCTATCACTGACGCTTTCTTTACACGAGCTATCATTGACGCGTAGTTTACACACAGCAATCATTGACGCTTTCTTTACACACGGCTATCATTGACGTCTCTTTTACACAGAGCTATCATTGACGCTTTCTTTACACAGAGCTATCATTGACGCTTTCTTTACACAGAGCTGTCATTGACGCTTTCTTTACACAGAGCTATCATTGACGCTTTCTTTACACACAGCTATCATTGACGCTTTCTTTACACCGAGCTACCATTGACGCTTTCTTTACACAGAGCTATCATTGACGCTTTCTTTACACAGAGCTATCATTGACGCTTTCTTTACACAGAGCTATCATTGACGCTTTCTTTACACAGAGCTATCATTGACGCTTTCTTTACACACAGCTATCATTGACGCTTTCTTTACACCGAGCTACCATTGACGCTTTCTTTACACAGAGCTATCATTGACGCTTTCTTTACACACGGCTATCATTGACGTCTCTTTTACACAGAGCTATCATTGACGCTTTCTTTACACAGAGCTATCATTGACGCTTTCTTTACACAGAGCTGTCATTGACGCTTTCTTCACACAGAGCTATCATTGATGCTTTCTTTACACAGCGCTATCATTGACGCTTTCTTTACACCGAGCTACCATTGACGCTTTCTTTACACAGAGCTACCATTGACGCTTTCTTTACACACACAGCTATCATTGACGCTTTCTTTACACAGAGCTATCATTGACGCTTTCTTTACACAGAGCTATCTTTGACGCTTTCTTTACACAGAGCTATCATTGACGCTTTCTTTACACAGAGCTATCATTGACGCTTTCTTTACACAGAGCTATCATTGACGCTTTCTTTACACAGAGCTATCATTGACGCTTTCTTTACACAGAGCTATCATTGACGCTTTTTTTACACAGAACTATCATTGACGCTTTCTTTACACAGAGCTATCATTGACGCTTTCTTTACACAGCGCTATCATTGACGCTTTCTATACACAGAGCTATCATTGACACTTTCTTTACACAGAGCTATCATTGACGCTTTCTTTACACAGAACTATCATTGACGCTTTCTTTACACACAGCGCTATCATTGACGCTTTCTTTACACAGAGCTATCATTGACGCTTTCTTTACACAGAGCTATCATTGACGCTTTCTTTACACAGAACTATCATTGACGCTTTCTTTACACACAGCGCTATCATTGACGCTTTCTTTACACAGAGCTACCATTGACGCTTTCTTTACACAGAGCTATCATTGACGCTTTCTTTACACAGAGCTATCATTGACGCTTTCTTTACACACGGCTATCATTGACGCTTTCTTTACACAGAGCTATCATTGACGCTTTCTTTACACAGAGCTATCATTGACTCTTTCTTTACACAGAGCTATCATTGACGCTTTCTTTACACAGCGCTATCATTGACGCTTTCTTTACACACAGCTATCATTGACGCTTTCTTTACACAGAGCTATCATTGACGCTTTCTTTACACAGAGCTATCATTGACGCTTTCTTTACACACAGCGCTATCATTGACGCTTTCTTTACACAGAGCTATCATTGACGCTTTCTTTACACACAGAGCTATCATTGACGCTTTCTTTACAAAGAGCTATCATTGACGCTTTCTTTACACAGCGCTATCATTGACGCTTTCTTTACACACAGCTATCATTGACGCTTTCTTTACACACAGAGCTATCATTGACGCTTTTTTTACACAGAGCTATCATTGACGCTTTCTATACGCAGAGTTATCATTGACGCTTTCTTTACACAGAGCTATCATTGACGCTTTCTTTACACACAGCTATCATTGACGCTTTCTTTACACAGAGCTATCATTGACGCCTTCTTTACACAGAGTTATCATTGACGCTTTCTTTACACAGAGCTATCACTGACGCTTTCTTTACACAGAGCTATCATTGACGCTTTCTTTACACAGAGCTATCATTGACGCTTTCTTTACACAGAGCTATCATTGACGCTTTCTTTACACAGACAGCTATCATTGACGCTTTCTTTACACACACAGCTATCATTGACGCTTTCTTTACACAGACAGCTATCATTGAGGCTTTCTTCACACACACAGCTATCATTGACGCTTTCTTTACACAGAGCTATCATTGGCGTTTTCTTTACACAGAGCTATCAATGACGCTTTCTTTACACACAGAGCTATCATTGACGCTTTCTTTGCACATAGAGCTATCATTGACGCGTACTTTACAAAGAGCTATCATTGACGCTTTCTTTACACACAGAGCTATCATTGACGCGTACTTTACACACAGCAATCATTGACGCTTTCTTTACACACGGCTAACATTGACGCTTTCTTTACACACAGAGCTATCATTGACGCTTTCTTAACACAGAGAGCTATCATTGACGCTTTCTTTACACAGCGCTATCATTGACGCTTTCTTTACACACAGCTATCATTGACGCTTTCTTTACACGAGCTATCATTGACGCTTTCTTTATACCGAGCTATCATTGACGCTTTTTTTACACACAGCTGTCATTGACGCTTTCTTTGCACACAGCTATCATTGACGCTTTCTTTACACACAGCTATCATTGACGCTTTCTTTACACAGAGCTATCATTGAAGCTTTCTTCACACACAGAGCTATCATTGACGCTTTCTTTACACACAGCTATCATTGACGCTTTCTTTACACGAGCTATCATTGACGCTTTCTTTACACACAGCTATTATTGACGCTTTCTTTACACACAGAGCTATCATTGACGCTTTCTTTACACAGAGCTATCATTGACGCTTTCTTTACACACAGCTATCATTAACGCTTTCTTTACACACAGCTATTATTGACGCTTTCTTTACACACAGAGCTATCATTGACGCTTTCTTTACACAGAGCTATCATTGACGCTTTCTTTACACAAAGCTATCATTGACGCTTTCTTTACACACAGCTATCATTGACGCTTTCTTTACACGAGCTATCATTGACGCTTTCTTTATACCGAGCTATCATTGACGCTTTCTTTATACCGAGCTATCATTGACGCTTTTGTTACACACAGCTGTCATTGACGCTTTCTTTACACACAGAGCTATCTTTGACGCTTTCTTTACACACAGCTATCATTGACGCTTTCTTTACACAGAGCTATCATTGACGCTTTCTTCACACACAGCTATCATTGACGCTTTCTTTACACAGAGCTATCATTGACGCTTTCTTTACACAAAGCTATCATTAACGTTTTTTTTACACAGCGCTATCATTGACGCTTTCTTTACACAGAGCTATCAATGACGCTTTCTTTACACACGGCTATCATTGACGCTTTCTTTACACAGAGCTATCATTGACGCTTTCTTTACACACGGCTATCATTGACGCTTTCTTTACACAGAGCTATCATTGACGCTTTCTTTACACAGAGCTATCATTGACTCTTTCTTTACACAGAGCTATCATTGACGCTTTCTTTACACAGCGCTATCATTGACGCTTTCTTTACACACAGCTATCATTGACGCTTTCTTTACACAGAGCTATTATTGACGCTTTCTTTACACAGAGCTATCATTGACGCTTTCTTTACACACGGCGCTATCATTGACGCTTTCTTTACACAGAGCTATCATTGACGCTTTCTTTACACACAGAGCTATCATTGACGCTTTCTTTACAAAGAGCTATCATTGACGTTTTCTTTACACAGCGCTATCATTGACGCTTTCTTTACACACAGCTATCATTGACGCTTTCTTTACACACAGAGCTATCATTGACGCTTTTTTTACACAGAGCTATCATTGACGCTTTCTATACACAGAGTTATCATTGACGCTTTCTTTACACAGAGCTATCATTGACGCTTTCTTTACACAGAGCTATCATTGACGCCTTCTTTACACAGAGTTATCATTGACGCTTTCTTTACACAGAGCTATCACTGACGCTTTCTTTACACAGAGCTATCATTGACGCTTTCTTTACACAGAGCTATCATTGACGCTTTCTTTACACAGAGCTATCATTGACGCTTTCTTTACACAGACAGCTATCATTGACGCTTTCTTTACACACACAGCTATCATTGACGCTTTCTTTACACAGACAGCTATCATTGACGCTTTCTTCACACACACAGCTATCATTGACGCTTTCTTTACACAGAGCTATCATTGACGTTTTCTTTACACAGAGCTATCAATGACGCTTTCTTTACACACAGAGCTATCATTGACGCTTTCTTTGCACATAGAGCTATCATTGACGCGTACTTTACAAAGAGCTATCATTGACGCTTTCTTTACACACAGAGCTATCATTGACGCGTACTTTACACACAGCAATCATTGACGCTTTCTTTACACACGGCTATCATTGACGCTTTCTTTACACACAGAGCTATCATTGACGCTTTCTTAACACAGAGAGCTATCATTGACGCTTTCTTTACACAGCGCTATCATTGACGCTTTCTTTACACACAGCTATCATTGACGCTTTCTTTACACGAGCTATCATTGACGCTTTCTTTATACCGAGCTATCATTGACGCTTTTTTTACACACAGAGCTATCATTGACGCTTTCTTTACACACAGCTATCATTGACGCTTTCTTTACACACAGGGCTATCATTGACGCTTTCTTCACACACAGCTATCATTAACGCTTTATTTACACACAGAGCTATCATTGACGCTTTCTTTACACAAAGCTATCATTGACGCTTTCTTTACACACAGCTATCATTGACGCTTTCTTTACACGAGCTATCATTGACGCTTTCTTTACACACAGAGCTATCATTGACGCTTTCTTTACACAGAGCTATCATTGACGCTTTCTTTACACACAGCTATCATTGACGCTTTCTTTACACGAGCTATCATTGACGCTTTCTTTATACCGAGCTATCATTGACGCTTTTGTTACACACAGCTGTCATTGACGCTTTCTTTACACAGAGCTATCATTGACGCTTTCTTTACACACAGCTATCTTTGACGCTTTCTTTACACACAGCTATCATTGACGCTTTCTTCACACACAGCTATCATTGACGCTTTCTTTACACAGAGCTATCATTGACGCTTTCTTTACACAAAGCTATCATTAACGTTTTTTTTACACAGCGCTATCATTGACGCTTTCTTTACACAGAGCTATCAATGACGCTTTCTTTACACACGGCTATCATTGACGCTTTCTTTACACAGAGCTATCATTGACGCTTTCTTTACACAGAGCTACCATTGACGCTTTCTTTACACAGAGCTATCATTGACGCTTTCTTTACACAGAGCTATCATTGACGCTTTTTTTACACAGAGCTATCATTGACGCTTTCTTTACACAGAGAGCTATCATTGACGCTTTCTTTACACAGAGCTATCATTGACGCTTTCTTTACACAGAGCTATCATTGACGCTTTCTTTACACAGAGCTATCGTTTGACGGTTTTTTTACACACGGCTATCATTGACGTTTTTTTTACACAGAGCTATCATTGACGCTTTCTTTACACAGAGCTATCATTGACGCTTTCTTTACACAGAGCTATCATTGACGCTTTCTTTACACAGAGCTATCATTGACGCTTTCTTTACACAGAGCTATCATTGACGCTTTCTTTACACACAGCTATCATTGACGCTTTCTTTACACAGAGCTATCATTGACGCTTTCCTGACACAGAGCTATCATTGACGCTTTCCTGACACAGAGCTATCATTGACGTTTTTTTTACACAGAGCTATCATTGACGCTTTCTTTACACACAGCTATCATTGACGCTTTTTTTACACAGAGCTATCATTTGACGGTTTTTTTACACAGGGCTATCATTGACGCTTTCTTTACACGAGCTATCATTGACGCTTTCTTTACACAAAGCTATCATTGACGTTTTTTTTACACAATGCTATCATTGACGCTTTCTTTACACACAGCTATCATTGACGCTTTCTTTACACAGCGCTATCATTGACGCTTTCTTTACACAGAGCTATCATTGACGCTTTCTCTACACACAGCTATCATTGACGCTTTCTTTACACAGAGCTATCATTGACGCTTTCTTTACACACAGCTATCATTGACGCTTTCTTTACACAGAGCTATCATTGACGCTTTCTTTACACAGAGCTATCATTGACGCTTTCTTTACACAGAGCTATCATTGACGCTTTCTTTACACAGAGCTATCATTGACGCTTTCTTTACACACAGCTATCATTGACGCTTTCTTTACACAGAGCTATCATTGACGCTTTCTTTACACAGAGCTATCAATGACGCTTTCTTTACACTCAGCTATCATTGACGCTCTCTTTACACACGGCTATCATTGACGTTTTTTTTACACAGAGCTATCATTGACGCTTTCTTTACACAGAGCTATCAATGACGCTTTCTTTACACACAGCTATCATTGACGCTTTCTTTACACAGAGCTATCATTTGACGGTTTTTTTACACAGGGCTATCATTGACGCTTTCTTTACGCAGAGCTATCAATGACGCTTTCTTTACACACAGCTATCATTGACGCTTTTTTTACACAGAGCTATCATTTGACGGTTTATTTACACACAGAGCTATCATTGACGCTTTCTTTACACACAGCTATCATTGACGCTGTCTTTACACACAGCTATCATTGACGCTTTCTTTACACAGAACTATCATTGACGCTTTCTTTACACAGAGCTATCATTGACGCTTTCTTTACACACAGAGCTATCATTGACGCTTTCTTTACACAGAGCTATCATTGACGCTTTCTTTACACAGAACTATCATTGACGCTTTCTTTACACAGAGCTATCATTGACGCTTTCTTTACACACAGAGCTATCATTGACGCTTTCTTTACACAGAGCTATCATTGACGCTTTCTTTACACAGAACTATCATTGACGCTTTCTTTACACAGAGCTATCATTGACGCTTTCTTTACACACACAGCTATCATTGACGCTTTCTTTACACACAGCTATCATTGACGCTTTCTTTACACAGACAGCTATCATTGACGCTTTCTTTACACGAGCTATCATTGACGCTTTCTTTACACAGAGCTATCATTGACGCTTTCTTTACACAGAACTATCATTGACGCTTTCTTTACACAGAGCTATCATTGACGCTTTCTTTACACACACAGCTATCATTGACGCTTTCTTTACACACAGCTATCATTGACGCTTTCTTTACACAGACAGCTATCATTGACGCTTTCTTTACACAGAGCTATCATTGACGCTTTCTTTACACGAGCTATCATTGACGCTTTCTTTTCACAGAGCTATCATTGACGCTTTCTTTACACAGAGCTATCATTGACGCTTTCTTTACACACAGCGCTATCATTGACGCTTTCTTTACACACAGAGCTATCATTGACGCTTTCTTTACACAGAGCTATCATTGACGCTTTCTTTACACACAGCTATCATTGACGCTTTCTTTACACAGAGCTATCATTGACGCTTTCTTTACACAGAGCTATCATTGACGCTTTCTTTACACAGCGCTATCATTGACGCTTTCTTTACACAGAGCTATCAATGACGCTTTCTTTACACTCAGCTATCATTGACGCTCTCTTTACACACGGCTATCATTGACGTTTTTTTTACACAGAGCTATCATTGACGCTTTCTTTACACAGAGCTATCAATGACGCTTTCTTTACACACAGCTATCATTGACGCTTTCTTTACACAGAGCTATCATTTGACGGTTTTTTTACACAGGGCTATCATTGACGCTTTCTTTACACAGAGCTATCATTGACGCTTTCTTTACACACAGCTATCATTGACGCTTTTTTTACACAGAGCTATCATTTGACGGTTTTTTTACACAGGGCTATCATTGACGCTTTCTTTACACACAGCTATCATTGACGCTTTCTTTACACAGAGCTATCATTGACGCTTTCTTCACACACAGAGCTATCATTGACGCTTTCTTTACACAGAGCTATCATTGACGCTTTCTTTACACAGAGCTATCATTGACGCTTTCTTTACACACAGCTATCATTGACGCTTTCTTTACACAGAGCTATCATTGACGCTTTCTTTACACACAGCTATCATTGACGCTTTCTTTACACAGAGCTATCATTGACGCTTTCTTTACACACAGCGCTATCATTGACGCTTTCTTTACACACAGAGCTATCATTGACGCTTTCTTTACACAGAGCTATCATTGACGCTTTCTTTACACACAGCTATCATTGACGCTTTCTTTACACAGAGCTATCATTGACGCTTTCTTTACACAGAGCTATCATTGACGCTTTCTTTACACAGAGCTATCATTGACGCGTACTTTACACACAGCTATCATTGACGCTTTCTTTACACAGAGCTATCATTGACGCTTTCTTTACACAGAGAGCTATCATTCACGCTTTCTTTACACACAGAGCTATCATTGACGCTTTCTTTACACACAGAGCTATCATTGACGCTTTCTTTACACAGAGCTATTATTGACGCTTTCTTTACACAGAGCTATCATTGACGCTTTCTTTACACAGAGCTATCATTGACGCTTTCTTTACACAGAGCTATCATTGACGCTTTCTTTACACACAGAGCTATCATTGACGCTTTCTTTACACGAGCTATTATTGACGCTTTCTTTACACAGAGCTATCATTGACGCTTTCTTTACACAGAGAGCTATCATTGACGCTTTCTTTACACAGAGCTATCATTGACGCTTTCTTTACACAGAGCTATCATTGACGCTTTCTTTACACAGAGCTATCATTGACGCTTTCTTTACACGAGCTATCATTGACGCGTACTTTACACACAGCTATCATTGACGCTTTCTTTACACGAGCTATCATTGACGCTTTCTTTACACAGAGCTATCATTGACGCTTTCTTTACACAGAGCTATCATTGACGCTTTCTTTACACGAGCTATCATTGACGCGTACTTTACACACAGAGCTATCATTGACGCTTTCTTTACACGAGCTATTATTGACGCTTTCTTTACACAGAGCTATCATTGACGCTTTCTTTACACAGAGAGCTATCATTGACGCTTTCTTTACACAGAGCTATCATTGACGCTTTCTTTACACAGAGCTATCATTGACGCTTTCTTTACACGAGCTATCATTGACGCGTACTTTACACACAGCCATCATTGACGCTTTCTTTACACAGAGAGCTATCATTGACGCTTTCTTTACACAGAGCTATCATTGACGCTTTTTTTACACAGAGCTATCATTGACGCTTTTTTTACACAGAGCTATCATTGACGCTTTCTTTACACAGAGAGCTATCATTGACGCTTTCTTTACACAGAGCTATCATTGACGCTTTCTTTACACAGAGCTATCATTGACGCTTTCTTTACACAGAGCTATCATTGACGCTTTCTTTACACGAGCTATCATTGACGCGTACTTTACACACAGCTATCATTGACGCTTTCTTTACACAGAGCTATCATTGACGCTTTCTTTACACAGAGCTATCATTGACGCTTTCTTTACACACAGAGCTATTATTGACGCTTTCTTTACACAGAGCTATCATTGACGCTTTCTTTACACACAGAGCTATCATTGACGCTTTCTTTACACACAGAGCTATCATTGACGCTTTCTTTACACAGAGCTATCATTGACGCTTTCTTTACACAGAGCTATCATTGACGCTTTCTTTACACACAGAGCTATCATTGACGCTTTCTTTACACGAGCTATTATTGACGCTTTCTTTACACAGAGCTATCATTGACGCTTTCCTGACACAGAGCTATCATTGACGCTTTCTTTACACAGAGCTATCATTGACGCTTTCTTTACACAGAGCTATCATTGACGCTTTCTTTACACAGAGAGCTATCATTGACGCTTTCTTTACACGAGCTATCATTGACGCTTTCCTGACACAGAGCTATCATTGACGCTTTCTTTACACACAGCTATCATTGACGCTTTCTTTACACAGAGCTATCATTGACGCTTTCTTTACACACAGCTATCATTGACGCTTTCTTTACACAATGCTATCATTGACGCTTTCTATACACAGAGCTATCATTGACGCTTTCTATACACAGAGCTATCATTGAAGCTTTCTTTAAACATAGAGCTATCATTGACGCTTTCTATACACAGAGCTATCATTGAAGCTTTCTTTAAACATAGCTATCATTGACGCTTTATTTACTCAGAGCTATCATTGAAGCTTTCTTTAAACATAGAGCTATCATTGAAGCTTTCTTTAAACATAGAGCTATCATTGACGCTTTCTTTAAACATAGAGCTATCATTGACGCTTTCTATACACAGAGCTATCATTGACGCTTTCTATACACAGAGCTATCATTGACGCTTTCTTTACACACACAGCTATCATTGACGCTTTCTTTTCACAGAGCTATCATTGACGCTTTCTTTACACACAGCTATCATTGACGCTTTCTTTACACAGAGCTGTCATTGACGCTTTCTTTACACAGAGCTATCATTGACGCTTTCTTTACACACAGCCACCATTGACGCTTTCTTTACACAGAGAGCTATCATTGACGCTTTCTTTACACACAGAGCTATCATTGACGCTTTCTTTACACAGAGAGCTATCATTGACCTTTCTTTACACACCGAGCTACCATTGACGCTTTCTTTACACAGAGCTATCATTGACGCTTTCTTTACACAGAGCTATCATTGACGCTTTCTTTACACATAGCTATCATTGACGCTTTCTTTACACACAGCTATCATTGACGCTTTCTTTACACAGAGCTATCATTGACGCTTTCTTTACACATAGAGCTATTATTGACGCTTTCTTTACACACAGCAATCATTGACGCTTTCTTTACACACAGCTATCATTGACGCTTTCTTTACACAGAGAGCTATCATTGACGCTTTCTTTACACCGAGCTATCATTGACGCTTTCTTTACACAGAGCTATCATTCACGCTTTCTTTACACATAGAGCTATTATTGACGCTTTCTTTACACACAGCAATCATTGACGCTTTCTTTACACACAGCAATCATTGACGCTTTCTTTACACACAGCTATCATTGACGCTTTCTTTACACAGAGAGCTATCATTGACGCTTTCTTTACACAGAGCTATCATTGACGCTTTCTTTACACAGCGCTATCATTGACGCTTTCTTTACACACAGCTATCATTGACGCTTTTTTTACACGGAGCTATCATTGACGCTTTCTTTACACAGAGAGCTATCATTGACGCTTTCTTTACACCGAGCTATCATTGACGCTTTCTTTACACAGAGCTATCATTCACGCTTTCTTTACACATAGAGCTATTATTGACGCTTTCTTTACACACAGCAATCATTGACGCTTTCTTTACACACAGCAATCATTGACGCTTTCTTTACACACAGCTATCATTGACGCTTTCTTTACACAGAGAGCTATCATTGACGCTTTCTTTACACAGAGCTATCATTGACGCTTTCTTTACACAGCGCTATCATTGACGCTTTCTTTACACACAGCTATCATTGACGCTTTTTTTACACAGAGCTATCATTGACGCTTTCTTTACACAGCGCTATCATTGACGCTTTCTTTACACAGAGCTATCATTGACGCTTTCTTTACACCGAGCTACCATTGACGCTTTCTTTACACACAGCTATCATTGACGCTTTCTTTACACAGAGCTATCATTGACGCTTTCTTTACACAGAGAGCTATCATTGACGCTTTCTTTACACACACAGCTATCATTGACGCTTTCTTTAAACATAGAGCTATCATTGACGCTTTCTTTACACAGAGCTATCATTGACGCTTTCTTTACTCAGAGCTATCATTGACGCTTTCTTTACACAGAGCTATCATTGACGCTTTCTTTACACACAGAGCTATCATTGACGCTCTCTTTACACAGAGAGCTATCATTGACGCTTTCTTTACACAGAGCTATCATTGACGCTTTCTTTAAACATAGAGCTATCATTGACGCTTTCTTTACACAGAGCTATCATTGACGCTTTCTTTACTCAGAGCTATCATTGACGCTTTCTTTACACAGAGCTATCATTGACGCTTTCTTTACACACAGAGCTATCATTGACGCTCTCTTTACACAGAGAGCTATCATTGACGCTTTCTTTACACAGAGCTATCATTGACGCTTTCTTTACACAGAGCTATCATTGACGCTTTCTTTACACACAGCTATCATTGACGCTTTCTTCACACACAGAGCTATCATTGACGCTTTCTTTACACAGAACTATCATTGACGTTTTTTTTACACACAGCTATCATTGACGCTTTCTTTACACAGAGCTATCATTGACGCTTTCTTTACACACAGCTATCATTGACCCTTTCTTTACACAGAGCTATCATTGACGCTTTCTTTACACAGAACTATCATTGACGTTTTTTTTACACACAGCTATCATTGACGCTTTCTTTACACAGAGCTATCATTGACGCTTTCTTTACACACAGCTATCATTGACCCTTTCTTTACAAAGAGCTATCATTGACGTTTTCTTTACACACAGCTATCATTGACGCTTTCTTTACACAGAGCTATCATTGACGCTTTTTTTACACACAGCTATCATTGACGCTTTCTGTACACACAGCTATCATTGACGTTTTTTTTACACACAGCAATCATTGACGATTTCTTTACACAGAGCTATTATTGATGCTTTCTTCAAACAGAGCTATCATTGACGCTTTCTTTACACAGAGCTATCATTGACGCTTTCTTTACACAGAGCTATTATTGTCGCTTTCTTTAAACAGAGCTATCATTGACGCTTTCTTTATACACATAGCTATCATTGACGCTTTCTTTACACGAGCTATCATTGACGCTTTCTTTACACACAGAGCTATCATTGACGCTTTCTTTACACACAGAGCTATCATTGACGCTTTCTTTACACGAGCTATCATTGACGCTTTCTTTACACGAGCTATCATTGACGCTTTCTTTACACACAGAGCTATCATTGACGCTTTCTTTACACAGAGCTATCATTGACGCTTTCTTTACACACACAGCTATCATTGACGCTTTCTATACACACAGCTATCATTGTCGCTTTCTTTAAACAGAGCTATCATTGACGCTTTCTTTATACACATAGCTATCATTGACGCTTTCTTTACACGAGCTATCATTGACGCTTTCTTTACACACAGAGCTATCATTGACGCTTTCTTTACACAGAGCTATCATTGACGCTTTCTTTACACGAGCTATCATTGACGCTTTCTTTACACACATAGCTATCATTGACGCTTTCTTTACACACAGAGCTATCATTGACGCTTTCTTTACACGAGCTATCATTGACGCTTTCTTTACACGAGCTATCATTGACGCTTTCTTTACACACAGAGCTATCATTGACGCTTTCTTTACACACAGACCTATCATTGACGCTTTCTTTACACGAGCTATCATTGACGCTTTCTTTACACGAGCTATCATTGACGCTTTCTTTACACACAGAGCTATCATTGACGCTTTCTTTACACAGAGCTATCATTGACGCTTTCTTTACACACACAGCTATCATTGACGCTTTCTTTACACACAGCTATCATTGACGCTTTCTTCACACACAGAGCTATCATTGACGCTTTCTTTACACAGAACTATCATTGACGTTTTTTTTACACACAGCTATCATTGACGCTTTCTTTACACAGAGCTATCATTGACGCTTTCTTTACACACAGCTATCATTGACCCTTTCTTTACACAGAGCTATCATTGACGCTTTCTTTACACAGAACTATCATTGACGTTTTTTTTACACACAGCTATCATTGACGCTTTCTTTACACAGAGCTATCATTGACGCTTTCTTTACACACAGCTATCATTGACCCTTTCTTTACAAAGAGCTATCATTGACGTTTTCTTTACACACAGCTATCATTGACGCTTTCTTTACACAGAGCTATCATTGACGCTTTTTTTACACACAGCTATCATTGACGCTTTCTGTACACACAGCTATCATTGACGTTTTTTTTACACACAGCAATCATTGACGATTTCTTTACACAGAGCTATTATTGATGCTTTCTTCAAACAGAGCTATCATTGACGCTTTCTTTACACAGAGCTATCATTGACGCTTTCTTTACACAGAGCTATTATTGTCGCTTTCTTTAAACAGAGCTATCATTGACGCTTTCTTTATACACATAGCTATCATTGACGCTTTCTTTACACGAGCTATCATTGACGCTTTCTTTACACACAGAGCTATCATTGACGCTTTCTTTACACACAGAGCTATCATTGACGCTTTCTTTACACGAGCTATCATTGACGCTTTCTTTACACGAGCTATCATTGACGCTTTCTTTACACACAGAGCTATCATTGACGCTTTCTTTACACAGAGCTATCATTGACGCTTTCTTTACACACACAGCTATCATTGACGCTTTCTATACACACAGCTATCATTGTCGCTTTCTTTAAACAGAGCTATCATTGACGCTTTCTTTATACACATAGCTATCATTGACGCTTTCTTTACACGAGCTATCATTGACGCTTTCTTTACACACAGAGCTATCATTGACGCTTTCTTTACACAGAGCTATCATTGACGCTTTCTTTACACGAGCTATCATTGACGCTTTCTTTACACACATAGCTATCATTGACGCTTTCTTTACACACAGAGCTATCATTGACGCTTTCTTTACACGAGCTATCATTGACGCTTTCTTTACACGAGCTATCATTGACGCTTTCTTTACACACAGAGCTATCATTGACGCTTTCTTTACACACAGACCTATCATTGACGCTTTCTTTACACGAGCTATCATTGACGCTTTCTTTACACGAGCTATCATTGACGCTTTCTTTACACACAGAGCTATCATTGACGCTTTCTTTACACAGAGCTATCATTGACGCTTTCTTTACACACACAGCTATCATTGACGCTTTCTATACACACAGCTATCATTGTCGCTTTCTTTAAACAGAGCTATCATTGACGCTTTCTTTATACACATAGCTATCATTGACGCTTTCTTTACACGAGCTATCATTGACGCTTTCTTTACACACAGAGCTATCATTGACGCTTTCTTTACACAGAGCTATCATTGACGCTTTCTTTACACGAGCTATCATTGACGCTTTCTTTACACACATAGCTATCATTGACGCTTTCTTTACACACAGAGCTATCATTGACGCTTTCTTTACACGAGCTATCATTGACGCTTTCTTTACACGAGCTATCATTGACGCTTTTTTTACACGAGCTATCATTGACGCTTTCTTTACAAATAGCTATCATTGACGCTTTCTTTACACACAGAGCTATCATTGACGCTTTCTTTACACATAGAGCTACCATCGACGCTTGCTTTACACAGAGCTATCATTGACGCTTTCTTTGCACACAGAGCTATCATTGGCGCTTTTTTAACGCAATTTACAGCTTCAAATAATAACAAATTAGCATCTTCAGTGTCGCAATGGTTAGAGTGTGGAGCTTGCCAATATAGCTGCCTGCTGTGCGGCTTCAAAACCCGCTTGGTACAGGATTTTCTGAAAAATATCAATGACATTTTTTTATCGGCATGGCTCGCAAACTACAGGATATTCCTTGATAAATCGCAGGGTATCAGGGCGGTCCATCACCTACCCGCCTTCTATACACACACATCCTTCACCTCACAGCCTTTTAGCACCCGGGCCCCGGGCTACACTCCCGTGACAACGTCCACCGGCCAGTGACAACTCCAATCTGACCCTTGATCCGTCTCCCGCAAACACAAGGCGCAGGCCGGATAGAGGGCTAACCCTTGTCATACCGAGGGCTTTAACCTTTTAAGCACTGAAACACTTTCGTGGAGACCAAAGGGTTTTTTTCAATTTGAAATCATCATAGATGTCTCATTCAGCTCTTTCCGATTCATTTGAATACCTATGTTATGGGTCTACGGCCATTAGAAATATTTCTAATCTCACAGTGCGGGGATCGACTTTAGAGACGTCATTTTTGTATACAGAACAGACCTTAACTCTTACACTGCCACTTTTATAGGGAACGAAATGTGTGTTAAAACATGACGCTTAATTAAACAAATTAGGCATATATGAGTAATTTTCAACCATTGAAGTTGTGAATCTCGGTAGCAAGAAACAACTTCAAGTGGGTGAATTTTTTTTTTTAATTCATCGCTTAAAGCCATTTTTTTTGCTACTCATTTCCCGACATTTGAAGCTGGAATTGCTGACGCAATTTCCAGCTTCAAATGACGAAAAATTAACATCTTCACAATTAAATTTTATTTGGTTTGAAACTTCAATGGAAACGTATATTATGAAGAAGGTATTACCTGGACAAAGATTAACAATGAGAAAAAGAAGTTGAAATGTGTTTGCTTGGAAGCGATGTGAAGCCAGTCAGTATATCTATATATGATTATAGCATTAAAAAAATTAAAAGTTTCTGCAGATTTCAAAATCTCATACAACAGCAATATTAATATGTGTTTTTTTCATTATTCTATTTAGAAGGTCCATACTATCTTCCTATCCAGCTAAAGCTTGGTTACTTTTGGTCTTGAGCGAAACCAAAGTTTCTGATTCGTGCTCCTGAACTATCCAGCATACCGTGGAACACCCTCTGGATCCGCTCCTGGGGCGTTAATTTCAATGCCGGGTCAAGGCATACGACGTTGGCCCAGCATTGAAACTAACGTATTGTGTTTGCCATGTGTTCAAGTATTGATTCATCCGCAGTGATAGTAGCAAGGACCTTGCGCAACCACTATGCCCACATCAGAGGATACCAAATTTGCTATGTAACTACTTTTAAACCAATTTAGGCTAGCGGTGGTCTGAGCAGCCCTTCTTGACAAGGTCCTGGAGGAGGGGTCCAATATCCACAGTACATTTTTCAAAGTACGTCCCCGCTCAATGGATTTATGAAGGCCATCGCCACCTCACATTCTCGTTCTAATCTAATCCATCTACTTTTCACTGGGATGCCCATGCCTGTCAGCGAACCCCAGTGAATCAATTTCGTGGAATACGATATTATGTTGGCTGGGGTTCATAAACTAAATTATCTGCGGCTTTGCATCTCCACCAAAGCAGGCACTTTGGTGACCTTTATATCTGTTGTATTAACTTATGTATACTCCAAGAACGGAACATGTATGTATGTATGTAGGTATGCTGGTTATGCAGACCACCTTGCCATTGATCCACTTCATATTTTGCACAAGCACTGGCCTCCAGAGACAGCATTCGGAATTCGAGCCCTGGCGGTCTGAGGTCGAGAACGCTATCTCTCGGTCACGGAAGCCCCCCACAATATTGAATCTTTACGAACGTACGGAGAAGAAACATTTTGTTTCTTTGAAAACTCACGATCTCCGACTTTCCAAGGAGGCAGCTTTAATCACTGCACCAGGACCTCCTGTGATTGTAATAAACTAAATAGATTTTCTGCTTTTTGCACAGTTTGGGTAGCTCAAACATGTATCTCAGGCCCTCATTTACCACTGTCAATCATCTTCAATCATCTAATAGATTGCCATCTTCAAAAAACTCACCGATGCGAAATTTATCTTCTTAACTTACTACACATCTGCCACGGTATTTTATGTATTTTTCCAACAATGTTCACAACTGGGCGACCGAGGTTTATTAATACGATATATTCAGAACATTGTGATAATTAATATTTTTAAATAAGATATTTAAATAGATCTACTAGAACTTTACATTGGAAATGTTAAGTCGTTAGTATTTTAGACTATGGTGTATATAATGCTGCCTTGCAGTGTCAAACAGCAGCAGCTTCTTAGTTTTCAAGTGAGGAATATATAACTGCTTTTTGTTTTTTGTCCCTGCAAAACGAGGCGTTGACTCAAAGTTGGTATAATATTGGTCCCCCTCTGCGACGCTCGCCTAACATTTCAACAACAGTGTGTCAACGTCAGCTGCTTACCGCCTGATCGAGTTGAAAACTCAGACGGGGTCACGGGTCGTGAATCACAGGGGGTACTCAAGGTTCTCCATGGTGTGCTGGAACGCAAACATGACATGATAAACATGAGAAGCTGCATCTCGTTTTCATATTGCTTCATCTTTATTTCTACCCCTTGTCTTTAACTTTGGGAATATTTATTTCTAATAAATACAAATATTTTTTGCGTCATTTGAAATTGCGTCAGATGCAAAGGAATGAAAAATAGAAGCAAGCAATTTAACCCTTTCACCACTAAACACATATTTAATCTGTTTTATTAGTCGTTCAAATAACTGTTATTGGGAACGAATTGAGTGTTTAAAAATCAGGGTTTGCAATTGTTTAGTCTCAAATTAAGCAAAAATGAGTAATTTTCACCCACTTGAAGTTGTGGGTCGCGGTAGCGAGACACAACTTCAAGTGGATGAAAATTTAAGTTGTTTAATTTAGTGCTTAAATGGGTATTACAGAACGCAGTCAAGAATCAACTCTGTGTCTGCCATTGAATAGTGACATAATTATGTATCGTCATTAAGTGTCTTGTATCAGCTGGGATAGACTCAAATTGATGACATGATAAACATGAGAAGTTGCATCACATATTCATCTTCATTCTCTTCTATTTTCAACCCTTGGCTTTAATTTTAGAGAAATTTATTTATCATACATATAAATATGTTTTCGTCATTTGAAGCTGGAAATTGCGTCAACTTCAAAGTAAAGAAAAATAGAAGCAAGCAATTTAGAATTCCACTGCCGGCTCTGCAAGATTTCACCTCAGTAAAATCACTTTGTGACCATTTCTCTAAAAATTTTGTGGATAAAATTGCAACTATATTGAAACAATTTCCAGATAAAGTACAGAATATTCCATCAGGACACAAACCGGAAATCACATACAAAATAAACGTTTTTGAACGTGACACAGAAGATGAAATTAAAAGGCTTTGAGCTCATCGTCAGAATCATGTGATCTGGACCCCATTCCAACAAGCGTGCTAAAAAGTGTCTTGACATATTAACTCCCATCCCTGATATAATGAACATTTCAATGGAAACTAGTACATATCCAAAATCTTAGAAAAGGTAGTAGCCAATCAGCTGCAACCTGATACAAACAAAAAACATCTATATAATCCATTACAATCAGCCTACAAGAAACATCATTCTACAGAATCAGCTCTACCGAAAGTACATATCGATATCATTATTAGTATGGTCAAGGGTGAAGTCACAGCTCTGACCTCGCTTGACCTGTCGGCCGCTCTCGACACCATCGACCATGCTACTGATAGACTTTCAGATTGGTATGGAATATCTGGTTAGGCTCAAATTTGGTTTTCTTCTTATTTAAAAAATAGGCACAAAATCCGTAAAAATTTAAGACACTCTGTCAGATAAAGTCACACTCTCTCATATAGAGTTACACAGGGATCTGTGCTGGGACCGGTGCTTTTCTCCTTATACACCACTCAGCGCTATTATCTCCAGTTTTGACATAAACCACCATCTTTATGCAGATGATAATTAAATTTACAGGTCTCTATCAGTTTCAAACGCTAAGGAATCTCTTGAGAAGTTGCAACATTGTTTAATGGGTGTGTTGGCCTGGATAACAGGTTCTAAGCTGAAGCTAAATCCTAGCAAGACAGAATTTCTCCTCATTGGGACCAAGCTTCAGCGAGAAAAATTCCTAGATAATTTCCCATGCCTAATTCTAGGTCAAGACACAAATCTATCTGCATCAGCCAAAAATCTTGCCGTAGTATGCGACAGTAGCCTGAATTTCCGAAAACACATATCCCAAACATGTAGGGCATGCTTCTATCATATCCGTGACCTGCGTAGAATTAGGAAAAGTCTGTCCTTAGATTGCCAAGCCAATTGCAGTGACACTGGTCGCCAACATTTTATTTTGGCTCCTTGATAGGCCCATATTATGTGAACATGTCCAAAGACAAGAACTGCGGAAGCCTTATAAATTGTGGGTTGCTGTGGCAACGTAACAAGTGTACCGAAAACCTCGTTTATCAGTTATTTCTGTATTTCTTATTTTGGTCATACACGTCTGAAATTAAATACTTAGTTCTCCTTCAACTGGTAAATGCGCAACACAAGATTTAAAAACTTACGTAATTCTAGTCTACGGACATTTTATGGACATCAAGGAGCCAAAATAAAAATTATGATTTTGGCCTGACTGGGTTGCATTGAGGGTTATTACAGATAGCAGTCAATAATCAATTCTCTTTCCGCCCTGAGTAGTGACATAATCGTCATTGACTGTCTAATGTATCAGCTGGGAGAGACACAAATTGATGTGCACAATGACTGGATAACAGAAACCAGCTAACCCCAGACGTTGCCGCAATGCTGGGACAACGTCTGGCGTTAAGAGGTCTTGTCTCGGAAGTGGTTGGGTGGGTCAAGCCACATCTTTTTTGTGTGTTTTTTTGTGGATAGGGGGGTAGGGAAGGGGTCTGATCTGGCCAATCCAATTTTTTCTCGGATTTTTTTTCAACGTTATCAGACCCCTTACTGGGAAATGAGATCAGACAGGTGGACCCCATTATAGGGAAATATCGTCTCAGTATAGTTAGCCAGGACCGAGTACAGTATTCCACCCCGACCATTGATACAGTGGCTCAGCCCGTCACATCATCCAATCACATCGGTCATTGGGATTTTTTTAATTAGGGGGTAGGATACCATACTTGTGCCATCAGTCACTTGCACATTCACTCACAAACTCACTCACTCACACACACACTCACTCACCTAACTCGGTCGCTAATTCGCTCAGCCACTCACTCTTTCGTTCTTTCACTCAGTCTCTTCAAGAGAGTGAGCGAAAGAAAAGAAAGAAAGAAGAAGATTATATTGTCATAATATGATAAACCGGCTGTTTCTCATCTATGTTTTTGCACCATTTTCAATTAGACTACTAGTAGTGTGTTCACAAAACGCTGTCATCATATTAATTGATAATAAAATCATAATTTATTTAAAGCATAACCTTTACGTTTCCTTTCATTCTCACACACTGATAATTAATTGGATTCAGTGGAAGCAGACACTTCATCGAACTATAACATAAAATTAATCTAGTCCTGCAATTGAGGCGACTTTCAAGTTATAGGTCGAATCTTGGGTCAACAAAAATTACGTGTAAAGAACCCGCGCATATTACTGTCAACCGCGCGTATATCATTTACCTTTTTATATTTTGCACCGATTCTCCTCAATTGGAAAGTCACTTGAATTGTCTCCTTTTAAAGCCATTGCTTATAGTCAGGGAGCCAGCGTTCTCTATCTCTCAAAAAAAGGGTTGAACCTTACAGCCCCCGATCTAAAATTTTTGACCCCACAAAGTCAAACTATAGGTATTCAAGAGTAAGAAAAGTGATGTTGGCTCTTCTATAGCTCTTGCAAAAGATATGAAAAGACTGTGTTTTCACAAGTGGTGGTAGTCGATTTTTCCGCAGAAAAGCGGGGGTTTTTTCCGCTACGGGAAATGCTAAAATGACTCTAATTTACAATATTTCATAGCCATGACAACAATAAATACACCAAAATGTTAGTATAAGAACACAGAATGTGAATATTGAAAATAATTAATATTTCATGTTATTTACAGATGAATTCTGAAGCTGATGAATATTGATATTTAATATACACCATTCATTGTTAATATCTTTTTTTCACATTGGTTCAGAAAGGTGAATTTAGGTAGATTTGCTCATGAATATGTAGTGAATGTAACTAAAATAGAATATGACCCGTAGATACTAATAGAAATGGAGCCTGTATTTGTGATGAAAAGACAATTATCTAATGACACAGACTTCACTAGGTGTATTATTTGCCAAAGTACAACTGAACATAACCCTAATAACTTAACTGAAAATGGTTTTGGTGCATTTAGACATGCTGTTGAGCAACGTCATGAGGATGTATATGACAGACTATGGACGCTACTGCAGGATGAAGAAACCTTCTTATCGATGAAACCCATCTGTCATAGGACATGGCGAAGTGTGTACACTAACAAGAAAACAATTGCGAAACAAAGTATCAAAAAAGCTAAATCAGAAGAAAATATTCATGGAACAGCCGGAGATTTAAAAACACGGAGCAGTTCAAGTGCCAGTAAAGTCACATACAAATCACGCTGCTTCATTTGCAAAAAACAAAGAGACGCAAAGGGTAAGTGGCAGCTACTACCAAGCAGAAACAAGAAGCAATATACAAAAAGGCAAAATAAATTAATGATGAATCAATATTGCTCACAATACAGGGTCATGTAAAAGAACCAGTAGATATGATTGCTGCTGATTTCCGCTACCACAAGTCCTGTATGGATACATTTAGGAGCAGACATGGTGAAAGAGCACCAAACTTGGTTGGTGATGATGCACAAAATGGCATGTATGATAAAGCATTCAGTACACTTGCATCTGAAATTAATGATCCTATTTTTAAAGACAGATCTGCTTTTTACATCACTCAACTGCGTGACAGATACCAAATCCTACAGGGGATCGGTGCAGATAATGCTACGTCATATAGAACAGACCGACTCTGTAAAAGATTAACTGATCGATTTGGGAATGATGTGCAAATTGTGCCACAAAGGGGAATGTCAAGTTTGGTTTGTTCATCCACAATAACAGTAGCTGAAATGTGTGTACTTGCCACAAAATTACAGAAGGAAGTAGCTGACTCAGAGCTTTTACCTGAATCTGATGACAGCGAAAATGATGTAGATTCCTACATAAATATCAATAATGACTCTTTTGGCGTTGCAAAACATCCCAGCTACAAAAAATGATAATGATGAGGACAACCAAACTCAAAAAGGGGACAATAATTTAATTTTGTCTCAACCTGTACTACACCCCTCTACTTCTACAGCATCTCAAGAATCACAGCTAGATATCTCGTATGAATCTGCTTTTGGGAAAATACCGAAGGATATTTACAACCACATTGCTTGGATCATCACTAAATCCGATGCAGAGCTTGGAGAAAATGGAAGTGTGAAACTGACAGATAAGCAGAGAAAGAAGGTTTTAGATGTATCCCAGGACCTGATGGTTCACACCACAAGCATCCCCATGCCTAAGCATGTGGGATTAGCATTACACATACTTAAACAGACTGCCACGTCTGACAACATTTGCATCCAAGACACCCGAATCGAAAAGTAGTAGTGTTAAAATATACCAAGAGGAAAGTGCTGTGATCAGGGCTTTATTTTTCTGTCAAGGTGCTGACGACGAGACCAGAAAGAAAGCTTTTAGTCATGAATGGACAGATTACCCATCCTCACTGTTTGGTTTAGGCTGTAGACTTGAGGACAAATATACTATGCGCAAAGCTTGTAAATCAGACTTTTTAAGAAAGGTAATATCTGAAGCAGGTGCAGATTTTGACCAGCCAGCTCACTTGCCAGAATCTGATCTCAGAACAGTGTATTTAATAGATGCAATGGCGTTCGTAAATAGATTTCAACACCTGGGATCAAAGCGATTTGGTGATCTGCATGAGCGCTATACACAAAAAATCCTACAGCTGAAGCCAACAAACTGCAAATGCATCAACATTGTTGGGGACCTGTATGACATTGATCCAATCTACAGCTTGAAGTCCCATGAGAGACAGAGACGAATGCAAAGTGAAAAAGCACGGGAATTTGAAATAACTAGCAATTTTGAGATTCCTGACTGGAAATTGTTAATGGGTAATCCAGAAAACAAAGCAAACCTTCAGGCATTTTTACTGCAGGCAATGTGTGATAATTCCAATTACCTTCCCGAAGACACAACATTCATCATGGGTGGAATGAATGGAACTGATGGAAGTACAGTTTCTGTGTCAAAAAATACAACATTTGATATTGCAGACCTTTCATGTTCTAAACACGAGGAAGCTGACACAAGGATAATGGCTCACCTAGCATATTGTTTAAAGGTGTACGGTCATGAACGGTCAGTCATATATGCGACAGACACGGACATAACATTATTGTCAATGTATTACTCAGTCTTCTTATCAGAACTCAAAGAACTGTGGATTCAACTTGATGATAGATATATACCTCTACATGTTCTGGTCAAATCATTGTGTGATACCTCTGATAAAGATCCACATGAACTTTCTGCTACTTTGCTCAGTACATATGTTCTGAGTGGGTGTGATACAGTGAGCTATCCATATGTACGGGGAAAGGGGAGATCAGCAAAACTAGCATTGAATATGATTGGAGAATTAAATTCTTTAGCAGTATTTGGTGATGGAGAACTTACAGAGACAGTAGAGTCTGCTCACAATGATGCAAGAACGTTTTCCATTGCACTGTACGGATTCAGAGAATCTGGAATTACAAACTTGAACATTATACGCCAGCACATGTTTGCCTCTTCTAAGTCAGATTTGAGAAAGCTTCCTCCCACTGAGAATGCTTTTAATTTCCACGTGCTACGTGCCTTATATCAAATTGCCTGGTATAAGCGAGCACATCTCAGTGAGCCAGCACTTCCCCCGCCTTTAGAGTTTGGTTGGAGAGTGCAGAACAAGACACTTATTCCAATTTGTATGTCCATTACAGCCAAACCGGATATCAAGCAGTCTGTGCACTGCAAGTGTAAAAAATGTAGGTGTTTGAAGGGCTGCTCGTGCTCTTAAGCCAAGGTAGCCTGTTCTATCGGGTGCTTATGTCTGGTTGATTCAGCAAAGTGTGGCAGGGTGGTAAACTGATGACTCTGAAGAAGATGAGCAATACTAATTTGTTTCACCTGATACATTTCATTACCATGATTTCTGTTTATGAACATTACGTCCCTTGGATATGAAAAGGTGTATCTGCCACTTTGTAAAGTGGCAGATACACCCTTTCATATCCAAGTGCATGATTATATCTTCTCTGATGTTGAATTGATGTTGGCATAACTAAGTAGATGTAAAGGGGAAGATAAACAATTGATATTTTAAAAAAATAATATTATAGCAATGACGTTTCATTGAGTTTTCATTTGTTTCTATATGTCTGCACCTTAATCATATTACTCCTCAGCGCAAAGTAATAACTAAGGTTGATAAGTATCCAATCCACATGTATTTGTTAAAAAATGTCATATTGTGCTTCTTCCAGTTGATAATTAAAATTTTATTGGTAAATCTTCCACGTCCAAGAGATGGTGAATAATGACTAGTGTTACATATATGGCTATGAGGTATGATTTAGTTACGATTATGTTCATGAATATTGTCACCCTATTATCCAAGTTATGTATGTTCCCCTTTGTAAATGAGTATATACATCTTTTAATCCATGGTAGTAGATGATGTATTAATGGTGATGTTTGATTTTGTACCCACTTAAAATGATCTGTCACATATCACGGTCAAATGAATCATGTAATACACCTGTTCGCTACTAAAATGTTTAAGCGCGCAGGTTTGTAGGTGTTTAAATTTAGATATTTTGATCTTTTTTTTTAAATTAACTTCACTCAAAACATTATTAAGACACCAATGTGGATACTTACTCTGAAATATTATGATTTGTGTGTGGTAAACATAGAAGATGACTCTGAACAAGATGAGCATTACTAATTTGTTTCACCTGATGCGTTCCATTACCATGATTTATGTTTATGAACATTACGTCCTCTTGGATATGAAAAGGTGTATCTGCCACTTTGTAAAGTGGCAGATACACCCTTTCATATCCAAGTGCATGATTATATCTTCTCTGATGTTAAATTAGATGTTGGCATGACTAGTAGATGTAAAGGGGAAGATAAACACTTGACATTTTGAAAAAATAATATTATAGCAATGTCGTTTCATTGAGTTTTCGTTTGTTTCTATATGTCTGCACCTTAATCATAGCACAAAGTAATAACTAAGGTTGATATTTATTCAATCCATATGTATTTGTTAAAAAATGTCATTTATGAATCTTCCACGTCCAAGAGATGGTGAATAATGACTAATGTTACATATATTGCCATGCGGTATGATTTAGTTACGATTATGTTCATGAATATTGTCACCCTATTATTCAAGTTATGTATGTTCCCCTTTGTAAATGAGTATATACATCTTTTAATCCATGGTAGTAGATGATGTATCAATGGTGATGTTTAATTTTGTACCCACTTAAAACTATCTGTCACATATTACGGTCAAATGAATCATGTAATACACGCGTTGGCTACTAAAATGTTTAAGCGCGCAGGTTTGTAGGTGGTAAAACTTTGATATTTTGATGTTTTTTTTATAAATTACTTCACTCAAAACATTGTTAAGGCACCAATGTAGATACTGACTCTGCAATATTACGATTTGTGTGAAAAAAACGCACAAAGAGAAGCAAAATGATTCATTTTCGGAAATAGCCGATTGTATCACAGAAATAACATTCTTGTTTTTAATAAAATGTACATTTATCGTTTTTGTATATCTTTTGCAATTGTTCCCAACTGTCCAACATCACTTTTCTGTATCTTGAGACATTACTCTAACATACTGCAACGGCCAAAATTTTAGATCCTGCCGGGCACTTTTTGTCAAAATTCAAGATGCTGGCTCCCTGACTATTATGTTTGCTGTTGAATCAATTGATCATTTCAATCAAACAGGATTATGCGTAATGTGTGCTTTGGTTTGTATTAAGGAACCCTTTAACAACCTAGGTACCTAATTGAATTTCTTAACCACTTGAAATTGACGGGATCCACACGTGTCGGAGATCGGGTACTTAAAAATATTGTTGTGCGAACATATATTACATCTTTAAAAGGTACTAGCTGTTTAGAGTACAGATCAAAATGGAATAATCCTAGACATCTGAACTATAAAAATAAATGTTCAGTCACCTATCCTATCACCGCGATCCACAACTTTAGGTGATTGAAAATTACTCGGATTTGTAAAATCTAAGTCACAATGAATGAATTTAATTCTACAAAACCCGAAAAAACTACTTTGATGAAATTTGCCTTCAATTTAATAGAATTTGCCTTCAATTTATGCATTACAAATTAGCACCTATTTTGGACGAAAATTATCAAAATTTGTCTAATCGCAGGACAGGCATTTTTATTTTCTTGTGATTGGAGACATATTTCTCATACAAAAAATATTTTAAAGTGGTAATAAAAATGTTAAACCGACTTCAATCTAGTTTGGCGCTTAATGGGTTGACCCTTTAATTCAATTGGAATTTTCTCTCACTTGAAGTTGTGTCTCGCTGACGCGATTCTTGACAACTTCAAGTGAGAGAAAATTATTCAGATCTTGAAGTTGTATCCGCGACCAAATTTAACAAAATGGAGGTCAACGATTTTGACATCTTCCTTATTGGTTTGACGTTCTCTCTATAACTGGTATTTAATGTGCTAATAAAAAATATTTAAAAAATAATACAATTGTGACCGGCGCTTAATGAGTTAAATGGGTCGCCAGCACTGAAAGGGTTAAGGAATGTGTCTCGTTGCATCTCAGTAGTATTATTCTTGCAGAAGGCGTTATTGCGCTGATGTCCTGCCTGTTTTATTGATGGTAAGTGGCACGCTGTGTGGCGTCCTCAGCTCCAGCATCCTCAGGGGTATCTACGAGGGGAGTATCATCCACTATCTATTTTACAAATACTTGTTTATCATGAGACATTTTTTTTATTTCAGAACCTTTTCTTATATGTTTAACTTGCTTTGTGCAAGAAAAGAAGCTGTTTAGGAAACAGACACGTTTAATAAGCTGATATTTTCCTCGTTATTGTGATGATCCTCATTTTTTGTATTTTGTCTGACCGGTACCTTTGGCATTAGTATTCTACATATTACGCGCATAATCTTTTCCAAACTACAACAAAATATCAAATTTTCTTTTATTCTCTCCCTATTTTTGTAATTTAACTAGACTTTGTTGGATCAGGAGTTTTTTAAATAGGCTCATAGATCTGATCGCTTCATGATCCGCGTATTTCATTTTTTCCACAGCATGTGGAGTAGTGGTTAAATCTAAAATATAAAGATCAACGCTATGCCTTGCAAAAGCAAAAGGCAGTCTCTGCTTACTTTACAAGTAAGCAGATACTACCTTTTGCCTTTGCAGAGAAGACTGCTGATGTTTAGTAAAAAAAATCTTGTTTATCCTGTCAGCCACACTTTCTATACCCCCGTTATGCCAATCATACCCAGCCTTGAAAGCCAGTCATCATTTATGCCGTCCACAGACCGGTACATTTGTCTCCTAATGGGATATACGGAATGAAATATCAGTATTGCTCCAGCTATGCGCATGGACAAAGTGTCCTTCAATCTGTGTCAAGACAAGTATGTAGAACATTTTTACCACAATTATTTTATATCGAAACACAGTATTCTGCCGCGTATAATTATGATAACTTGAAAATGAGTTCAAGAATGAATGAATAAATGAATAAATGAATAAATGAATAAATGAATAAATGAATGATTCAATTGATCAATCAATCAATCAATCAATCAATCAATCAATCAATCAATCAATCAATCAATCAATCAATCAATCAATCAATCAATCAATCAATCAGTCAGTCAATCAATCAATCAATCAATCAATCAATCAATCAATCAATCAATCAATCAATCAATCAATCAATCAATCAATCAATCAATCAATCAATCAATCAATCAATCAATCAATCAATCAATCAACCAATCAATCAATCAATCAATCAACCAATCAATCAATCAATCAATCAATCAATCAACCAATCAATCAATCAATCAATCAATCAATCAATCAATCAAACAATCAATCAATCAATTCATCGATCGATCGATCGATCGATCGATCCATCCATCGATCGATCGATCAATCAATCAATCAATCAATCAATCAATCAATCAATCAATCGATCAATCAATCAATCAATCAATCAATCAATCAATCAAATCAATCAATCAAACAATCAATCAATCAATCAATCGATCGATCGATCCATTTAATTCCTTCAGTGCGGGGAGCGTCTTTAGACGTCAGATTCTGACGTTTAAAGACGGTCCCCGCGGTGAAATGGTTAAAATATTGGAGGAACTTTGCAGTGAAATATTAATTCTCGCCTCGCATTCACACGTGTACCATGTGTCCTTCTCATCTGTCACACACGCGCCATATACGATTTTTCAATCTGAAGACCACAGTAATTTCAGTCGTTCATTGGCAGCCTAGATTGTGTGTAAATACTACTTGTTCCTACACATATCTGGGACCCGCCTGGCCCACCCATAGGCCACCCAGTGATAGCTCTGAAATCCAGTTGCTAAATAATGCATGGGACACTGATCTAGCAACATCTCGCGCTTGTCTCCAGTGCTGAAAGACAACACATTGCGAGGAGACGCATGGATCATCCTCCAGCTATACTGCCCTGCAAAGCCGAAATGCATTAGTGTAGATCTGGTAATATTCGCGAGTTTTTAATTTTCGCGAATTTCGCGAGGAGGACAAATTCGCGAATTTAAGAATCTCGCGAAAATTATTATCATAATAGCGCTACTATCATCAAAATTGTAAATTCACGAAAAGTCCCATAACCACAAATTCGCGTAAATCTAAACACGTGAAAATTACCATATCCACAGTAATTCATCTGCTTACTTTACTAGTAAGCATATACTTTACCAGTAAGCAGATACTGCATTTTGGCTTTGCAGAGCAGTACAGCTAGTTCGTCCAAGGTCTTCAAGAATTGGATCAATTATGGTCATGTACCCCTTATGGCCTTAACCCTTATCTCGCTCAATTAGTTTATTTAAATTTTCACCCACCAGAAGTTGTGTATCGCTACAGTGATCCACAATTTCAAATGGATGATAAACACTGTAATTAGTTTAATTTGAGACATTTTGATATTTAAACACACATTTCATTCTCAATAACAGTGATTTGGTCGGCTAATGACACAAATTAAAAACGACTATACGTTGGCGTTGTTCGGTGCCATTAGACAGTTTTGAAAGGCATATATTGTTATTCACAAGACTGCACTAACATTATTTCTTTAAAAGCCCATCGGTATGAAAAAATAGGTTCTACTACCCCCTGATTACTATACGCATCTATTATGTCTGAATAAAATACGTTTATGTCTTCGACTTCGCATCTAGTTATTTATACAACTCCAATAGATCTCTAAGATTGGGAAATAATAATATGTGAGATTTTATGGCCCAAATGTGTAGTTTTTTTTCTTCGACATAAACATGTCACACAGTAGGCAAATCGGACACAAGACTTGGTTAACAACTCATATTATAATCTGAATCTCCAGTCATTCAAATTTCTTAAAAAGTTAAGCACTTTATATTTCGGACACTTTATATCTTCTGTATAGCCCGGCAATTTTAATTGAGAGAACGTAACGATAAAAGGACGATGAGAATGGACATGTATTCGGATTTGTAATGCCTCTGAGCTCGGGGCCCCGAGCTAGGATTTATGCAAGTTGGAAGTTCATTTATTCATTCATTCATCATTCATTCATTCATTCATTCATTCATTCATTCATTCATTCATTCATTCATTCATTCATTCATTCATTCATTCATTCATTCATTCATTCATTCATTCATTCATTCATTTTATATATTCATTCATTCATTCATTCATTCATTCATTCATTCATTCATTCATTCATTCATTCATTCATTCATTCATTCATTCATTCATTCATTCATTCATTCATTCATTCATTCATTCATTCATTCATTCATTTATTCATTCATCCTTTATGCGTACTATAGGTGTAGTTTTAAACACAGTGAATGGGGTTCAATAAAATTGAGATTTATATATATATATATATATATATATATATATATATATATATATATATATTTACGAAGAAATGCTTCATTCCGTGTGCAGATCTTGTCACATGTAAAAACTCGCTTCGACATGCTGAATTGGCTCCTGTAAAAGGTCGATTTTTTGTCGCAGCTGTTAATTTTCTCTCCTGAGGACCATTTTTCAGGAACATTTGGTGTTAAAGGGATCGGCGCTGGACAAATAAGACGGTTTTTATAGTCACCTCTGTGGCGTCTCGGACCCATTACCAGAGACTAACTCCGCAAACAGATAACATTACACATGCGCACGCTCTGGAAATACGGCCCGATGATTGGACCGGACAGTCACGTGGCCCGGAAGTGATTCTGGGAGCGCATGCGTAATGTTCTGTCAGCGCCGTAAGGCGTTGGTGTAACGTTACGCCTACGTGAAAATTGACGGCAGCGTCGGATCCCAGGAAAAGGCGCCAAGGCACCGAAACAAGGCAAATACAATCAGGAACCGCTGGACATTTATTGTGAGAGAGAATAAAACGGGATTGGGCGGGAGAGGCTGATCCCAAACCCTCACATTTAGCCGCAGTGCACGGGGAGTAATTGGCAAACAAAATAAATTACACTTTGGGCAAAAGACCCATGCCCATCCTTATACATCACCAACAGAACCAGTGTCTGTGTTGTGTATGCATACTTATCACGGTATCTTGGTTAAGTTGTCAATTTTTCTACAGTAAGATGAGCATTTTTAGGCTTATGCTATCGATTTTGCTCGAATAATGTAACTACGATGGCTCACTCATAAATATTATTTTAAAACGTTCAATAGTAATGTAAAATAAAATTAACTCCTTTGTGTTGTTCCGAGATTATTTATAATTCATGAAGTTTAATGGTGCATATTCAAGGAAAATAGGTCCCAACTGATGAATATATATATTTTAGACACAATATTCTAATATGAAAAAATAATATTTGGAGCTGCATTAGGAAGTACTGTATTAGACAATACAACACAGTGTGACAATAGGCCTATGTGTGAGAAATATTTGAAATTTTCAGGTAAGTTCAAGTATGGTATTAGCTGACCCAACCATATGATAGGCTGAGCCACTCATTTTTCAGGGGAAGACTACTACTGGCACCAGTCGCCTGACAGTGGCGGACCGAGCAGATTGTTGAGACTGCTTAATGTGAACTAGCTCAGATATGTAGGATGGAGCAAGACATTTAATAGCCATAAAAGACAAAAGGAGTACTTTAAATTGTACACGTTCAGAAACGGGTAGCCAGTGTAACTGCATCAGAACAGGCTTTAGATGTTCATGATATGGGATGCATGTGATAAGTCTGGCAGAAGAGTTCTGAATTCACTGAAGTTTACTTATTTGAAACTTTGGAAGGCCATGATACATGGTTCGAAAGGCAGACTGAACCCGGAACTCCAACTTGGGATATCCAGGTCACATTGAAAGGAAATGAAATAAAACACATGTCATTTTGTTATCACCAGGAGACTGCACTAGCATCTGCCGGTGCATTAAGTGAGGCTGGCATGGGAACTGGGAAATGGAGTTTGCGGATGAGAACCAGACGCTTCTAATGCAATGAATGCGACCCGCAAAAAAAGACCAACCCGCCGCTGTAGGCCAACACCGGTAAACGGCGCCACCATTTTAGGTTAATTGAATTGAATGCCGTTTTTTGCGTCTGGTCGCTTGTCCTGTCTGTGTGGATAGCCTGGGAACATGTATGACGTTCATCTGATGTTGTTTAGATCCTGGGCCAGTGTCGCAGATGGTGGACCAACATTGAAATATCGGTTCAATATATATCCTGTTTGCTGGGATAAAGCTCTATAGACTGCCAGGTGTGTTCAGAATAGGGTTGGGGCAGCAAAGGTAAAGATGCAGGTTTATAGTCTGATATCAAGTCTGAAGACTCATCAGCAGACTTTACAATTTACTGGACCTGTTCATTCGTGTGCCATTCAACTCCACGGAGAGCCATTTCAGCGCATTGAACTTATCGTACACATTGCCATCTCTGTCCTACCAGGTACTCATTTACACCTGAGTCAAGTGAAACATGTGAGGCACAATGATACAGCATCGATACAATGTCACAATATTGAGAGGGGAGAAAAATGATATTTCTCTGAGATACCTTCACCGAGCGGGGTTCGAAACCGCACGACAGGCGGCGACATTTAGCAAAGCTCCACGCTCTAACCATTGCACCACTTCGCTCTCTGACGTCACTTAAGCTGGTCAGACGTCGACCAACGCTTGTCAAACGATCTCTGTTGCGGTTCCATTATGACGACAATTCACAACAAACTCAAGACGTTAACCGAATGCTGGGTTAATGTTCGGCCATCGTCTACGACGCTGGTCCAACATAGACAAAGCATCCATTCAACGTATTGTTTGCTGGGATATGGTGTTGAAATTCCAGAAAAAGTGTGTGTGTGAATCAATCAAACAGTCAAGAGGCAGCTGGATTTGGACGAGTAGGCAAGTGCCAGTTGATTGGGATCAAAGCTCTAATCTCCTCTCCATGCCTCTAGGCATGATTATATGTAGGTCATTTATCAAACAAAATCACTAAATACAAATAAAAGTAGCTTTGCTATTGATATCAAACAGGTAACCAACAGATCAGCAGGCAAACAGTTAAATAGTGCAAGTGTTAAAGACGAGCCCTGGTGATTGGAGGTGACAGACAGACATAATATGTTTTATTGACCGCATATAAAAAGG
>OZ024903.1:100288142-100303142 GCA_964017125.1 Flabesymbios commensalis
CGATGAAACGTAGTAATATGTCCTACTTACGTTGTGTGAAGAAAAAATACAAAAATTAAAAGTTGACTTTTAATCGGTCTCGCTAAAGTTTAACATGGTTAAATTACTACTATATCACGACCATAATATGGTTCACTACTTTAGTGCGACCAGGTGCTATGATATAGCATGTGCATGTAAAATGTCTTTAGGACGACCGAAATTGTTCAATACGGCCCAAGTATGGTATTCTACCCCTGATTTAAATAAGAACTGATTGACGGATTTTATTGGCTGATCTCGTCATAGGTAAGGCAAGGTGCAGGTTTTTATAGTCTAATATCAAGTCTGAAGACCTATCATCGGACTTTACATTTTACCCCTTGGTCACTGGACCTGTTCATTCGTGTGCCATTTCAACTCCCCGGGAGCATACAGTCCTGCAGCCGTTTCGGCGCATTGAACTTATCGTACACATTGCCATCTCTGTCCTACCAGGTACTCATTTTCAGTCAAGTGAAGCATTTGAGGGTGAAGTGTCTTGCCCAAGGACACAACATCTTAACAAAGTCCCAATATTGAGAGGGGAGAAACATAATATTTTGCTGAAAATCCTGCACCAAGCGGGATTCGAAACTGCACGACAGGCAGCGTCAGGCTGACCACTCCAGCGTTGGTATAATACCATACTTCGTCCAATACGGCGGTGCCGAAGGGATTAAACGAAAACATGGTTTAGGCACACTGCAAATTAGCCCACATACCATTGCCTATTTTTTCCATTTTCAGTTTTTGTTTGTTTTTAGATCGCAGGTACACCAAATGGCAGAGGGTTATTACATTTAATATTTATTCCGTTGATAGTTTTCACGGTAACACGTAGTAATATGTGCTATTCACGTTGTGTTTGAAAAATTAAAAAAAAAATACAAGTAGACTTTTTATCGGTCGCTTTAAAGATTAACATGGTAAAGTTACTACTATATAACGACTTTAGTGCGACCACTTGATATGATATAGCATGTGCATGTAATAAGTCTTTAGCACGACCGGTGCGCTGAATACAGCTGTGCTGAAATTATTTCGAGCAAATATTTGTTTTGGTACTTACAGTATTTTTTTTTATTATAATATTTATTTATTATGTAATCACTGGTAATCGGATGATGCGTTTTACACACAATAATCCATTTACAATATAATTTTGTATAAAATGAACCAAATCGTTTGTATTTTACATGGTTCTTTCAACTTCAATTAGAGATTGATAGTGATAATTTCGTATACACGTTTGTAATATAGCTTTTTCTTCTATGAATTACACCTAATATTTTTAATCTCTAATGGGCTATGAGGCACTCGATACCTTAAGTTCTAATTGGGCCTTAAGTTCAAACCTCAAGTTCCTTAAGTTGTGGTAAATCAAGATTTACCACAAATAAATGTATTATAACAATATTTAAATTATTTAGAGGACGATTCCGATGTCGCGTTTTGTGATAGCGAATTGGTTAAATGTTGTTATAAACAAGTAAACTACAAGCAATATAAATTATAATTAAAACGTCTTAGAGATGGAAGGGTTAAGTGTCAGATTATTTCTAGCTTTAGTGTAGGCCTATGCGAGCGTAACTAGGCCTTTTCACCAAATATAGCGCAGGTGCGCCGAAATCACTTTTATTAACGCTTACTGCACAGAGATGTAATAAAATCGGCATTACAAAATAATAGAAACATCAAACTGAATTTGAAATTGATGAACAGATCGATCGCAATTTTTTTTGTTTACTTCATAAGAAATGTCTATTTCTAACATATCTTTCAAACCGGAATTTGCAACTTTAGTTGAATTAATAAATTGTATCCAACACAAGCCAAATTCTGTGGGCTATATTCCATAAATGGCATACGAAATAGAATCTCATCGAACTCACAATAAGGTTTCTTGGTACAAAACAAAGATAAACATCTTAGAATAAAATGTAGAGGGAGGTCAAAATTATCCGAAACGGTAAACCGTGGCAAAATGTTCGGCCATTATAAAACAATGTATATGCACATATGATGTGTCTATACCCATGTTTGGATAGTACAATACTATTTTAAAGGAGGTCATAGGAGGGGCTTAAACTGTGACTAAATGTTCCACCATTTCCGAAAATTCTATTTTATATCATACTAGTATATCGGCCAATATTATGCAATCTCCTAATTCAAATAAACCTGAATAAAGGCGGTAATTTGCTGATATCGTCATGTGACAGATTTAGCTACTCTTATTGGTCAGGGGTATACTTAATTAATCTGGCAGACCCAGCATCTCGCCGGGCCAGAGAAAGGGGCGTAGTGCAATGGCTGGAGCCCTTGACTGCCTTGCCAGTCATGCATGCGTCCTGGGTTCGAAACCCGCTGTTCCCGTGTGGGGTTTTCCGAGAAACAGCATTGCTTCTCCCTTCTGAATGTGACCAGGCGATCACGTTAATGGCGGCCTCGTCGAGTTGAGGTTGTGACTAGTGTCTCGACGTTAATTTCGTGTAGGGCACCGCGCTGCGCGCTCCGCACACATTTAGCCGGGCCGGGACAGCTGTATATGGCGTTAGGGAACAAGGACTCGTAGATCAGCACTGCATACGCGAGATAAAACGAGAACAGGTATTCCGTCTGGATAACTGTAGTGAGACCATGTGATATACACAGCCTTTATCGCGACCACTGATATACATATAGCCATTAACTCAAACGATTATAACTAAATGCAACCATGACCTGGGTTTATATAGATTGATTAAGATTTCAGGATACTATATTGTTGTTACTACGATTAGAAGTAACTACTTAAAATTATAATCACATATCAATAAATTCGTCTCAATGCACAACAAAAAGAGATAAACTTGCAGATTAAATAACATTTTTTTATTACATAAACTCCCCCAAATGTGGAACATTAAATTATGTCATGCTCATATATGTTTATTTTTTATAGCTTATAAAGTATTATAAATAAAAAACCTGGTGTGAAATATTGTCTAAATTGCGTGTTTTTCAACATAATTATATATCAACATATGATCAATAACAAAGTGCATCAATATGAATATATTATGTCACGCTTTTATTTTTGTGAAATATCCATATAGTACCACCCCAACAAAAAAATACATTTCCCAATGTTACAATATTACACCAATGTCTTAGACGTCGGCCCAACAATGAACAGACATTAGATCAACGTCTTGTGTTTGTTGAGTCATAGTATACAATACCAGGAAAACTGTATATTATGATATGCAAACGGTGTTTATTTTAGTGCGATATGGGAAAATACAGCACTCGTCCAATGAATAAGGTTTGAGCCTTTAATCGACCACCTTATTCATTGGACATGTGCTATATTTTCCCATATTGCACAAAAAATGAACAACGTTTGTATTTTCTAACACGATCAAGTCAGATATGACATAACTGTCATCGATTGCTGTTCAAACTACAGCTAGAGTGCGATATGGGCTGATACGGATACAAGTCTCATAGTGAAAATCCCTGCGCAGAAGGTGAGAAATTATGTGCAAAGCATCCATTTAAAAAACAGCCAGAAATTGAAACTTTACTCAATGATATCTATTATCGTAGCGTAGACAAACTGTGTATTAAAGTGACGATAAAAGTAAACAAAGCATGTAGACCTTCGCTGTTCATTCATTGTCAGTTTGGAATATTTCTTTGATTTCTCTGATATTATTTATCCTGTTTTCTGATCTGGTTAGAGTTGAATGTCTTTGATTGAAAACCTTGGTCTTGATGATGTCCCATCTATGTGTGATCTCAGGATGGAGTTGTAAGAACCTTTCTATGTCTTTTCGATCTGAAACATGTATATCACTGCTTAAAAAACACCAAACAGCGCCAAATCCGATCATGTTCTCCTACTACTACTCGTTTCTTAAATTTGAAACTAAATTCCTCTCTAACATTTTTAGGCCTACCGCAAATTTCAACTTAACACATAACATAATTACACATATCACTAGAATGGCTGGTAGAATCTATTTCAACGCTGTCAAATCGCAGAAGGTAACTGTGACTGAGGTCGCAGCAGTACACAGAATAAAATTAACAGTACAGAGAACAAAATTATTGTATTCCAGATTCACGGTTTACTGTTTACTACGAAATTACTACCGAGTATTTCATATGGATTTTAAATAGTTCCATGTCAATGTCACTGTAATGTATAGATGGGCTGTTCTAATGTAAAAAAAACGACATGTTAACCCAATGAGGTGTTAATGTTGGCCCAGTGTCTCAGACGTATCGAGATTGAAACAGCATTGGGTCACTGTGTTGTGTTTACTAAGATAATAAATGGTGACTCCATTAAAGTCAGGTGGTGTGAGTTAGCATTATCAGACCGATATGAGTAGCTTTGAGCCAACATCGACCCAATGCCCCCTGCATGCTTAGTTAAAAAAAATTGATAGATGTACTTGATCTTGTATTAATGTATTGTGTGGGCGGGGGTCGTGGTGCGGTGGCTAAAGATGCATGCTTGGGAAGTCGAACCACACTCTGGCCTGCAAGTTTCGAAGAAACAAATTGTTTCTTCCCCGCTCACTCGTAAAGGTTCAATATTATGGGGAATAACCGTGACCGAGAGGTTATATGTGACGTGCCATATCAAAACAAGCTCTATGTCGCAAAATATAGATAATGAGTTAGTAAGTGGCGTTTGAAGAGCCAGCGCTCAGGTTTCAAGTGCACCAAAAATAATAAATATATCTCAATTATTTAGAAAATCATCGATAAAACAAGATTTGGAAACTTAAGCCCAAAATATCGCAAAATGTTAAGAAAATGACCTACAAAGTTTAAATTTAATTTGACGAATGGTTTAAATAGTTCAAATTAAATCTTTTTTTATCTAAGAAATAAAACTTGGGTATCTTCAATATTTTGTACTAATATTGCTATGAAGTTGTATTTTCGATCAGCATTAAAAAAGAAAATTAGCCAAAAAATATTATTTTAACAAAACATGGCCATAACTCAAAATCTAAAGCTCCGACATAGGTCGGGTGCCGATGTGGCACGTCACATATAATATATATAGGGCTCGTATTTCGAATCCTGTGTCTGGAGGGCAGTGTCATCTCATTCATCTGACCATCCTCAGGAGGTTATCCTGGTCCAGTTTAGCCGATAATTATGTGGACAAAGGTGGCCTAAAACCCCTTTCTTGAATTCATTAATGTATGGTGATTGCTTAAACAGATAACAACGAATTACCCAGAATTGCATGGTATATATGGCATAGTGTAGCCTTACATAATGCATCCAAGCTAATGAGCCTACGTAGCCGGCAGCTGAAGTCAACTCTCGCAATGTTCGTATATATATATATTATCCAGTGACTGAACTAGGCTAAAGACCTATTCTACAATTTAAACAACATAGTCGACCCGCGGCACAAGCCTGTTAATGAAACATGCTGTAGGCCTGTACATGCGCAATCGACCCGTAATTCAATATGGATAGAGCTGGTAATTCTTATCGCCACCGTGGCGAAGAGGGGCTTAATTATTTTCGTCACAATTCCCTTATTTGTTTAAGCCAAGATAACCATGATAACCATGGAGAGTGGCTAGCAGCGAGTGTGGCATATTAAACAGATGACACATTATACATCACGGAACAATGACTGTCTCGATAATAATAAAATACGTTATCTGCTGTCGCTGGGACACTTCCTTTTTGGCAACTTTAATCAATTTTGCACGCAACTTTCCACTACAATTTTCCACAGATTGAATCAGAAGTTACAAAATTAAACGTATACCTGAATATTTTCTTTCGGATGTACCATGAATGTACGACTTGAAGTATGTGCGAACAGCTTCGGCTCGAGATTGTTGCCATTTGGTGTACCTACGATCTAAAACAAAAAAAAAAGTTTAGGCAATAGTATGTGGGTTAATTTGCAAGGGGCTAAAACATGGCTTGGCTTAATTGTTTCATTATTCATCATTATTATGCGAAGTATGACAAGCGAAACACAAGAAGTAAAAACCTTTAGGGTTTTAAGTGTACATTTGGGCAAGGTTAGAATAAATCATGGTTTGGAAAAAGCGCTCGTACGTATCATACCATAAAATACAACAATTATTAAACAGTGCGTAAAATACAAAAAAAAACACTTCCGCGGTTATACATTTTGTGTTTGCTGGGAAAGGATGTGACAGTAAATATTCAGTAACATTACATAATGTGTCACAAATATTTGCTATGCAACCCAGAAAACACAGCATTTTGTTCTGCTGTTGTTTTTATGCGATTACAAGAGCATTAAACAATAGCAGAACAAAATGCTGTGTTTTCTGGGTTGCATAGCAAATATTTGTGACACTTGGGTCAGCAATATCGTGTTTAACGGGCAGCATTGCAGCTTACTAATAATTGAAATACATGTGTTGTGATCTATTGGAAATCGAACACCACATGATCATTACATCACCGTCAGTGGTTTGAGGGCGCGGCACTTATTTTTATCAAACATTGTGACACATATTCCAGGACGTATTACACTGCTGAGAGTGGTCTGTTTTCAGAACAGCTTTACGCTAGCTTTACGCTATACGATATCGTTGTGCGTTGTGTAGTTTCTATCACAGGACTGGTGACTTTCATTTTACAGATTTCAAGTTGTACATTTTCTGTCATTAAATGTATTCTTGATTATGTTACGCATCATTACGTCAATATACCTTATTTCTGTGTCACAGAAGATGATGTTGATGAAGGTTTTTTGTCTTCAGTAGCACTATCAATATCATCCATGGGTGCAGATGTCACAGACTCTGCCTCAGCTGGTGCAATGCTCTGCGTGAAGGATGCCGAACAGGCTGAAGATTTGTCACCATCTTAAAATCAGATTAAACTTTGAGGAATTAGGCTCATTTTTAAAGCATAAACCAATACAACATATTAAGAAGATTACTAACTGAGTTTTTTTTTTAATTCATCTATATCTCACATAATTATTCTAGTACCCTATATGTCACTTTATCAGCTAAGGAAATTAAAAAATACAATTTAACATTAATGTGTTATGTATTGTCATTGCATATGTATGTTGTGATTGGTGGTAAATTATCAGTGCATGTTTTTACTCGTCTCAATTGTTATAATAATCAATATTGTTGAAATTAACAAACCATGTGTCTTTCCGTCAATCGTCTGTAGGAAACCGCCAACTGATGTGATTTCCTTTATAGCCAATGGGCACTGATATACGTTTTCATTGATCTCATCTGAGTGACCCATATGGCGATAAAATAATTTCCTCTTTTCTTCAGTTACATCACATAATGCAAATTTGGTGGATGCCCTGTGACGGTATCTGTTTGATGTGATCAGATATGTTCGACTGGCACCTGCTCTAACAGAAACCTCACGAGCACATGGCCAGCCAGGACAAAATGTGGTGGACCCAGATGTATTGGGGAAGAGGTATGGGCTAGTAGGTTCTACACCTGCCGACTTACGTTCTTGAATTAGGTTTTTTATTCCCCTGACTGTGTCATTTGGTATCAATATTGGAATTAATTTGTTAATTTTTGCTGCCCGATAAGTCAATTTAAATTTATCCAGCATTCATTTTTCCACAGGGTCAGTAATGGCACTGGCCATTTATTTGGTTGTCAATCCACGCTCCATTTTCCGCGTTGTACCAGTCGTTGAGGGTCATTTGACAAGGCTCTCCTCCTCTACGGGCATTAAATAATGTGAGCCTGCACACCAGCATCGAGCGTAGGCGATTAAATTCAGATTGATCCCATTGCAAATATTGATCTTCTGTCATTTTTTCTATATTTGCGACAGTGTAATCTCTGACCAGTGTAACGTCTTCTTCAATAGGGAAACATTTTTGGTCGCCGCAGGACATCTTGGCGCCTTGCGTCAACTTGATTTTTAAATTTAGAAAAAAGGAAATCCCAATTTAATTCACAAACAGAATTAAATCTGTCGATCTCTTGTGCCTCATCAAATTTTCCTTCAATTATATAATGGCCTTTCATCACTTTTGCGCATCTCTTTATTAAATACCCGATTGAGAGCTTCAGGCCTGCCTTTAAGGTACCATCATCTTTGCATGAAACGGTATGCAGAGCATCTTCTAATAATTTAAATTTTGTTCTGTGTAACAAATCTTTTCCTGTCAGTGTCATATCATTAACACTTGCTCTAAATTCTTTCAGCAGAGACGCAACTCTCCTCATGTCTGTCATTGCTATTTTCCTGTCTTTACCCTTGCAATATATACCTTTTCCCAAGAGAAGAATCATTTCATCTTGACGACATATGTTCCCTATCTCGTCGTCATGGAATGGAATCGGTGAACAATACTTTTGATAAATTATTGTCCTAGCCTGGTATCATCAGTCGAAACAGAGAGATTAGACGCAGATACTGCAATTTTACTGACAGAACCAGCTTCACGACTGTGACAGTGATTTGCTTTGTGTTGCCACATTTTTTCCTGCTGAAGAATCCAGAGCAAGTGCCACATATTACTAAATCAGTGTCTCCTTGTTGACGTTCACATAAAAAATATGGATTTTCAGTACATTTAGCTCGTTTTTTGTTTTCCCTCAGAATCCCAGATTTTCTAATTCTGGAGAAAACAAAGTTCTTATCTTTATCGTCTTTCATCGTTGTTAATTCGGACACTGCTTTTTCGTTCTTGTGATGCCGACGTAGATGTCTGGCCAATTGGGATTGCATCTGGCCACAGCAAACACATGGTCTTTTTGGTCTTTTCTTTAATTTTTGTTGCATTATTTTTATATTTTTGGTTCCTGTGTGTATTCCATGTGCATTTCGTTGTCACTTTTTTGATGCATCATTTTGTCTTCAGTCACAATGTTTTGTGTGTGCATTTTCTGTTCTCTATTTTTAGGCCTGTGTGTTTCTTGTGTGTCGTCCATGTAGATATCATGCTCTTCTGATATGAACTCTCCTTCTTGAGTGTCTGTGTGTATTTTGTGTCTGTGAGGTGTAAGCCCGTTGTTTTGTGTGTCTTCTATGTGCATTTTTTCTTCTTTAGTTATCAACACTCGTTCATGTGTGTCATCTAGGCCTACATGTCTTTCCTCGCCTTCTTGTCTCTTCTGTCGTCAGCTGAAACAACACTTTTTTGTGTGACTTTCCTGTGTATTTCTTTGTCTCTGTCTTTCTCCTCATATATAAAGCCCATTTCTTCAGATATCGGCTTTAAGTGAGTTGTTCCAAATTCAATTATATCTTGTGATTTGATTTCAAACACACCTTGACCATAATGACCATTCACTTTAACCAGGCCAGAGGAATGTAGCATCATCTGAAATATAATGTAAGCCAAACTGTTATTGGCGCCGTTGAATCATTCCCGGTATATTATAAAATTAAGTTCAATTTGAAACGCAACTGTAAAACAAGTACAAATGTGTTTTGTATTGCATACCGAAAGCGGAGCATTCCCTGTGATATTAACATTTGATCTATCATCTGAAAAAAATCCCCCCCCCCCCCCCAATGTTTTTTTACTAAAACGTGGTTGGGTGCAAAATATTTAAAACTAAAAAATGCATCTCCTTAATTTATGCCTTCTCCCCTCCAAAAAAAAACATAACTGAAAATAAAACCATAACAGCCCACAATTCCCCCCCCCCCCCCCCATGTACGCCTATGCCAGAGCGTGTGCCTATGCGAAACATTGGCCCACTGTTAGCAGAACTGGCCTAACATTGGTCCACTCTTTGCATCTAGAAAGTAACTGCAGTAACTGATATGTATCTGATACTGATCTGTATGCGTATGTATACAGTGGTTATCATGGTTATGCGAGTGTAATTAACCCTATCAATTCTAGACTATGCAAATTGAAACTTATTATACAGTATCCAGTATGGGTATATTCGTTGCTACTACAATCGAATCATTGTTGACATTGTAATATTATTATACTTTTATACCGCTTTTAACATTATAATATTATTATACTTTGATACCGCTTTAATGTTTATATTAATTTTGATCAGTAGTCCAGTCAACATTTTTTTTTTTAAAAAGAAACATTAGCGCAACATTGCTTTAATATCAGGCCAACGTCTTCGACGCGGTCCCAACTACTAATCAACATTGGACTAATGTCCAGTCTTTGCTGTGAAAGTTAATGACAACCTGTCTATCCTATATACGATATAAGATAATGCCATTTTCGAAGCTCAGTAAATATTTTAAAATTAAATATAGCAAATGCAATAATTACGGCTATTATCATATTGTGTGAGCTGAAAAAGCAACGACCTAGCTGGAGCTGCCGTTCTTTAGAGTCGTATCATATAAAGCACGGAACAACTTGGCACCAAATTATATCCCCCTTACTAAAAGCATTTCGCTATGCTTCCAAAAACTCAACAGCGAGGTTGCCAGGTTTTCGTCGATACTGAAAGTGGTAGTCGTAGGGACCATCTTTATGTATTAGTATGGCGTGTTTTTGGTCATACGACGGCTTCACGAGCTGACGCTGGCCCATGCATTTTAAACTAAGGGTGTAAATTATTTTATAGCGATGTATGTAATTTGTGTAAGCCCCTATGTATATTTTAAAAAGTCAACAAATATATTATGCATAATTATGTATGTACCCAGTAAACACAACACATTTGTATAACATTTATACAATGTTGGACCAACGTCGAAGATTATATTATTATTATATTAATTTTTCTTATACACATTTTGCAAAACTAGGAAAAATCAATAAAAAAGATGACAATTTTATTATAAATCTACATGTTGTAAAAAGTGCTGTAAATGTAATTATTTTGTAGGTGGCTATACGCTATTCATAACATGTAGTTTTTCAAATCTGGTTTTGGCGCGGGCAACATTTTTATATTTGTTTTAACTTTGCTAAGTTTTTATCTGTATTATATATTTCATCTGTTTTATATATTATATAATTGACTGTTTGTTATCATATAACAAAATCACCACAGGTCATTATGAAAAATGGCCTGATTGCTAATATTGTCCACACTGTATAAATATGTCTTAATAAATAAATAAATAAGATTTATTTTTTCAGATTAAATGTTTGTTTGCGCAGCCAAAAAGGTATTCACTTAAAGCCTGCATAGAAAACCGTATAATCATGGTAATAGTAATACATATCGAATGAAGTTATCAATTATAGCATGTGCCATGTGAAGTAATAAAATGTGAAGTAAAATTAATTAAAACAGAAATCGGTAAAAATGAAGATGTATAGAAGCAATCATAGTAATATTAGTTGCAATATGTACTAATGTGATCGTAAAAGTACAATGTTTGGCATAGCATAATGCTAATATATTATTCTAATATCGATCTGTATGATAAAGTCGGGTGATAAACAGCGCAGACCTAAAAGTGATGACATGTGTGTTGGATAAGCACCTGCTTAAATACTCGTTTTATTATATTACGGCCAATCCCTAACCAATAGAAAACGATGATATATCAATATAATCATACAAACAACCACACTACAAAATCACTTACCTATAACTGGATTGACCTGGCGCATATCCAACCCTTCTTGGTCCTTAGCAAGACGTATGTAGTTTATTGCAACATCATTTGGTTTTTGGCGTCGTTTACTCATCTAAAAAAGTTAAGCAAAAGTCAATAACCAACTCACATTTTTTATGTGCATAATTAAGTAGCCCATATAAACAGCAAAAAACTTGTTGTTAACTATTACAGTGCTGGGGTAGACTGTATAGTTGTTTCCATAAACGTATTAAATTTGTCGTAAAATATATTTTTAATAATCAATAATTAGGCCTATGTTATGTAAAAACCCCCAATTAAAAACAAATAACGATTTGGTGTCATTCGAAGCTAAACAATGAACAATCAGCTTTAAATGACAGAAAATACGACAGAATAATTCAGCACTCCAAACGTCAAAAGAAAAGTTATAATTCTTGGTTTATTATAAATTGTTCCAGCTATAAATACCCGAAAAATTAACAACCACAATTTGTGTTTAAAATTATCCCCTTACCTTTTACATCAAGTGAACGTCTTCAAAAATCGCAGAACCAGTCTTGTTGATTACATGTATGCCATGTTCGCATCCAATGTGTGAGAAAAGAAATGTGTGCACATTGAAGGTTGTGCGCATTTAAGTAGCGCGCTGCCACGTGATTCCAGGGGGCGATCTGTTATCAGGTTATTCTCATGCTGACCGCTGCAGCGGGAGACTGGCATGCCATGTCTGCCACAAATTGTGCAGATAAGATAACAGATTCTGCCGATACACCAAGCAAACGGATCCTTAAAATGTCGATAGTACCTATATCAATTTGTGTGTGTAAAATTAAAAGGTATTCATTTCCATGGTAAATTTAATTAAACACAACCAAATCGTTCTGTCAAATATTGCAGGTTTCGTTAATTTTAAGTTAGCAGGCGCCTATAATACTGTATATACATTTACATATATTATTTTGACAAGACAAATTTATGTCAAACAAAATAACTGTATGTCTGGATGTCTGTGTAGCAGATTGAGAAAAAAACAATGAGCTCCATGCGATGGTGAATTATTTAATAATACTAGTTAAAAAATAAATAAAAGCTAAAATGTAAGCTGAAAAATTATCAAGAGAATGTTTATTTCCAAATAGAAGATGCAGGCACCATCACCAAATTATCTATTTTTGTGCCCATGAAATATCAGAATAATAAGGATTACCCCTACCCAGAGACATTGAGTGTGGAACTATGTATTTTATTTGAAATTATATTGGACTTAGTTTGTATTTTGTTTGTGTTGAATTTTATTTATATATATAAATATTATATCGTGTTTACGTAAAGTATATGTATATACACATGTATTACAGGCTAAAAAGTGGTTGTCACTATGTTATTATTACCATGGTATTTTTTTTAATTTAAGTCTTCATAAATCTGAATAATGACTCTAATACTGTATTTTAAGATCAACAAGTGAAGGCTTGAAACCTTGTTGGACTGACTGAAAAAATTGTGAATTAGCTATAATTACATCAATTCGTCAAGCCAGTTAACATGTCTGCGGGTACAAGAGCGTCTGGGTACTCTCTCGACACTAACGCCTTGGGATGAGCTATCTTAAGTCATTAGATGTACACAATTATTAAAAGACAAAATAAAAACGTGATAGTTTTTGTCAACCGTTTTCAACCTAGCTGTCTTTACATGCTTTTAACATACATGTACATATGCTGTGGGAAAAAAGGAGTAACCTGTTGGAGTAACATTATTACAACGTTTTATGCACACATTGAGTGGATAGTATTTTGCCTTTTTCATTCACTCCAGTGCTGTATGTTTTCCGTTTTTCTGCAAGTATATGAGTGATGCCAGGTAGAAAAAAATAGATCGGCTGGACGGTTGGATGTTGTGATGAAAAATATTTAATTGTAATTATTATTTTATTATTCAAGTAATTATTAATTATGTCAATACCTAACATATAAAACAATATATTGCCGCACAAATCTATCGAACACAAGCCGTGGTAAATAGAAATCTATTCCTGAATGATAACTAGGCCAACAATGTCTATTTTTTCAATGGAACTGTATTATATATCCATTTGGAGTTGTTGTTTGTCACAATAACGAATGTGTTTTATTATTTTTGTATAGTAAATTATATTGAACAATACAACATAAATAGCACACCTTGAAATTAAGAAACGTGTCGAATGTCACTCAATGGTTATCAGTTTTTTTATAATCAATCAAAAGCCAGATTGTCGGCGCCACATGTTAGCTACACTGCTGTGGGCTACGCGTGGGCCAAGTTTAGGACACTTGTCAGATCTGTGTCAGATCTGTGTCAGATCAGAGCAGCCAACAAGTGTCTTCAAAATCTGGGTCGCTGCGCATGCGCCTGGGGCGTGCATAATAGGGGTCCATGTAGTCCTGACCCCCCCCCCCCCTCCCCCTCCTTGGGACGCATGACAAACATGTTGAGGCCTAGGAAATAAATATTCAGAAAATCGAGTCAAAACGCTCTGAAATCAGAAAATTAATCAAAAAGAACATGCATGATTTAAAGTCCGACGCACACAAACGTCGATATGTGCCCCCCCCCCCCTCCCCACTCATCTTAGCGAAAAAAATATGTGCACGCCCCTGTGCTCCCAATGGTTCTTAAATCGGGGTAATGTGCAGTAGTAAGTAACACCATTTTACACGAGGCATAGGGGAGGAGCATTTACAAAATTAGGTCTACTCCAACTGCATCATCAACGATTTCATAAAACACGTCTTAAAAGTAATCCAAGACACATAAATTGTGATTTGCAATCCTGTTGCATTATACGGCTATGAATACTGTTTCTAATATAAATCACAAGTGAGAATTGCCTCTTACATCAGACAAAACCGTCAGTATTACAATAAGTAGTTTACGTTATTTCACATGTCAGTGTGTTATTAGACTACTTGCGTTACATTATTATTTAATCAATTATGTCTTTTTTCACATAAATAAAAATAAAATGGAACTTGTGGGGATGGTGAATGAATGAGACGATACTGCCCTACAGACACAGGATTCGAAATTCAAGCCCTGGCCGTGTGAGGCCGCTACTTATTTGCCACTGAGGCTTCCACAATATTGTATCTTTACGAGTGAGCGGGGAAGGAAAATTGTGTTTCTTTTAAACGTTAAGGCCAGAGTGGGGCTCGAACCCACGATATTCGTCTTTCCAAGCAAGCAGCTTTAACCACTGCAGTAGGTTCCCACCAGTGTCATTACTACAATATAACGTTATATTACATTATATTCCATTATATTTTTATTATTATATTACATTTTTACAATAAGTAGTCTATGTTATTTCACATTTCAGAGTGTTTTACTTGCGTTAAATTCTCATTTAATGACTTCTGTCTTTTTTCACATAAACATCATAACCAGATTTTTGGCCTTTAC
>OZ024903.1:100305642-100508142 GCA_964017125.1 Flabesymbios commensalis
GAAGTTGTGACTAATTACCGCAACCTATACTAAAGTGGGTGAGAATTACTCACATGTTTTAATTTAAGACCAAATATTTAGCCAATCTTGGTGTTGAACACTCATTTCATTCCTAATAACAGCGATTTAATGGGCTAATAGAACGAATTCAAAACAACTCGAGTCGTAATTAGCAGTGAAAGGGGTAAATTATCACAGCGTATTTTATTATCTCCCTAAAGGAGATTATGTTTGTTATTGGTTTGTTTGTCCGTCAGCAGGATTACCTACAAAGTCATGAATTGATGTCATGTGCATGCAAATTTTACTTGGGGTGTGTCTGGAGTTACCAGGTGCGAATCCCGGTCGGGCCGGATATTTGTTATCGTGGTTGTGCATATACAGTGCTCCAAATTGTTCAAAGGCATGGAGTGTACAGTGCTGCCTAAGGAACTGTACACTATGAAGAACCCTTGAAGTCATTCGAAATAAGAGTAGGGCATAGTCCCGGCTTCGGGCTTCATTCTATTCCGATATAATATCGCAATAGAATGAAGCCCGAAACCGAGACTATGCCCTATATTGCCGATATTGCCTTATTGGGCAAAAAGCGACGTAAAGCAATATTCACTCATTCTGGACAGCGCAGCTTAGATTTTGTCTTTGGTATGCAAACAGTGATCTTAAATTATTATTTTTTAAATACATGAGGCAAAATAGGCACCACAATTTAAATATTGTTCAATGCACGCGTTTAACTACAAGGTGTTTTTTTGTTTAAATGTTTTTTTGTTTAAATTAACTGCGTGCATAGATGTGCTAACTGAAAATAACACACTCGTGAAATTCAAGCAGGATATGTTGGGAGTATAAATTGCTGCATATGATAAATGATTGTATGATAGAAAGTAACAGGATAAAAAGTAGCAGTCAAAAATTAACACGGACAAAAAGAAACAAGGATAAAAAGTAACAGTTGATTAAAAGTAGTACAATAAGGGTATATTTCGGTTCGAATATTATATTATATCCCCGAGCATCAAGTAAAAGTGATAATGTGAATAAAATTTAAAAATAAATATATTACGGGAACATTCATCTATACTAATATATTCTGCTTTAGACAGGTAACAGTTGCTCTAAAGTACTAAAATAATGGGTAAATTTAATTATTACTATATATTATATTCTAGAACATGCGCTAAAAGTGATGCATGTTTACAAAATATAAAATATGCTATTATAGGAAAATTTAAATGCATATTTATATATTTTATTTTGCAAAGGTAACAGTCACTTCAACATGGTCAACCATGTCAACTAATGATATAGTTCAATTCTAATAGTAAATAATTTTTCATTCATGAACATATACTAAAAGTGTACTAAAAGTGTATTAAACTAAAAGTGATACCGGAAAATATAAATCTGTTATTAAGGTCAAGTGTATTTATATTTACTTTTCTTTGCTACTAATTGGGGAAACAGGTTTGTTTTATGACTATTACTAACTTTAATTTATATGAATTTAACAAAATAATCTATTTATATAATGTCTGTTAGATCGTTTTAAAAATAAAAATATATTTTATACTCCTTTGAATAATAATATTATATTAGTCAGTATGTTTGAACCTTGACTCTTCGTGATTAACGCCATTAAAAAGGTGTTAATCATAGAAACAACTGAGGTTTTAGCTGTTCATTCACCGTAGCTGTTATACCTTTGAACTGAAACAATAACGCCAAATTGTGTGAGGCATTTAGTTAGGAACCTTTAAGTGTAAGCTCCAGGTAAATTTAATTCGGCTGAATATCTCCCAAACAAAAAAAAAGCGTTATTATCGCTAAAAGACGCTTTTATAGCGCATCAAGTTAATAAACATGCTATGATTTTTATTTAAATGTGTGTAATTACCTAAAAACTTTTCCAACATGAAAAAATATTTTTTGCCAATACTGTTGGCTTTAAAAAAGTGTTACTTTGAACAAGTGTTACTTTCTGATCCCGCCAATACTGTTGACTTTAAAAAAGTGTTACTTTGAACAAGTGTTACTTTCTGATCCCGCCAATACTGTTGACTTTAAAAAAGTGTTACTTTGAACAAGTGTTACTTTTTGATCCCGCCAATACTAATGACTTTAAAAAAGTGTTACTTTGAACAAGTGTTACTTTTTGATCTCGCCAATACTGTTGACTTTAAAAAAGTGTTACTTTGAACAAGTGTTACTTTTTGATCCCGCCAATACTGTTGACTTTAAAAAAGTGTTACTTTGAACAAGTGTTACTCAGTTATCCCGTCAATACTGTTGACCTTGAAAAAGTGTTACTTTCAACAGGTGTTACTTTTACATCACAGAAAAAATAATAAAAAATAAATCACCACCAAATAGAGTGAAATAAATCGTTAATAAATAATAATCTTTAATTATTTTTACTTTTAGAAATAGTTGGTTACATTAAGTAGCAAACGCCGGCCATATAATAATGCAAAAATAATAAAAGCATTAATCCTATATTTTATCGTATAAATTAAACATCTTATTTTAGCATTAATTATCAACTGTTAATTTTTATCCCTGTTACATTTTGTCAAAGTGAAAAATATTTCTTTCTGTCCGTTACTTTTTATCCCTGGTACTTTCTGTCCGCACACCGTGTTACACACCCTGAATCCTCTACGGATATAATGTGGTGAAAAATTTGAATTGTTTGTTCATATGGACATTTCGACACATAGATCGTGTGTAATAATACATTCACAACTAGTCACACAGTCATTCACTTACTTCAGTTCATTTAGTTACTCAAGTTTCTCTCAAAATGACTGAGTAGGAGTAGGCGTGGTTTGAAGTAGAGTTACCATAATGAGGCTGATAAAGTGTACGATTCCATAAATTATCATGCCAAGTAGGCTATACAATATACAAATATACAATTATTTTGCCTCGTGTGAACAGCGCTGGGACTGACCCCAGGAAATATGCCTATAACTCGACCAACGGTCGCGCTAAAGTAGCTTTATCATTTTTGACAATTTTGATTATTAAATAATCATTCCATTATTATCAATAGCAGTGATTTATTCCAGTTTCCGCGGTGTATTGGGCCACCAATCCCTGACACTATGCATAGTGTATTATACGTAGAATCTAGCAAACTTAAAGTATCCATCACTGGGGGCTATTTAAACAAAAATTGAGGTGAACGCAAAGTAAAATAGAATAATTAGATATAGTTTATTTAAATAAATGCCGATCCATTTGTATCATGAAAATACATCCCAAAAATATTGAGAGCGATTGTACCACATTATCGCATGTTGTGATGCTAAAAATTAGCACATAGACATTTTTATGACGCCACCTGGAAAACCACATCCTTGTGGGTGCTGAAAGGGAGGGTGGTGAGCATACGCGCACTACTACAGCCACGTGACCACACTAATCAGCTAATGATATATAAATAGCAGATCAGATTACCATCGTAGCAACTTTTTTATGGTCATCAATCACATTCATTAGTTATCATAACTTAATACACTCATATAATGTACACTTAGTTATCCGTTATAGCACAAATCGTTACTACACGTATCGGATATAAAACGATGTAATCATGAATCCAATTTTTCAGGAAAAATCGTGTTATAAATATTTCAACATCCCAGTGAGCATGAAATTTAATCTAGCGCTGATCGGCCTTTGCCTGGTATACGCGGCTAATGCTAATCGTGCAATAAATAGCGGCAATCCTTCCCAGCAAACACGAGACGTTGAGCCAATGTTGTTTTAATGTTGGGAAAACATTAAAACAACATTATATTCACGCTTGGCGCTCAGACAACGTCGCCGGCAAATAGTAATGCACATGACGGCACCCTTTTAGAACAACAGTATTTTATTCCGTATCTGAGCCCTTAACACGAATCGTGTGATAGAATAATATAAAATGAATATGACGTGCAAGATTTCATCTCAGAAATGCAACTATACATTAGCTAATGCAGCGTGTTTAAATCGTGTAATAAAATATTGTAGCACGAGTAATATTTTTTTTTCAAAAGTTTTTAAATCCGGTAATACGGTATCATGGCGCGAGTGTAGTAGTAGAGCTTGCGTCGACCTTCAGGGTTATTGTTCTACGGACAGCTAAAATGGAGCTGTCTCACAATAATTATTAAAGCTGCTTAACTGTTTTGCTTATTTTAATCAAAAGATCGAGGTCATAGAAAATGGTGTTTAATTTATTAATTAACTGTTTAAAGTATTAAAGCCCAGTGAGGGTTTCTGAACTCTGAACTTTAAAGTCTGAAGTCCAAAGTCTTTTAAGTCCGAAGAAATCTGAAGTAGCCTATATTGTCCAAAGTCTGAAATTCAAAGATCGAAGTTCAAAATCCGAAGGACGAGGTCTGTCCGAAGTATATCCAAAGTCTAAAATCTGAACTCTAAGTATAAAGTTCAAAGTTTGAAGTTCGAATTCTGATGTCAGAAGTTCGAAGTCTGTCCGAAGTCTTAAATCTGAAGTGTGAAATGCAAAGTCTGAAGTCCAAAATCCAAATACTGATGTTCGAAGTCTGGCTGAGGTCCAAAGTCTGAAGTAGGAGTCTGACGTCTGAAGTCTGTCCGAAGTTTGTCTGAAGTCTGTCATAAGTCTGAAAACTGTCCGAAGTCTGTCTGAAGTGGTCTGCATGATAGCGATCACCATTGATAAGCAGTGCTCCTGGTCCTCATAACATATATTATAATGTATTTTATGAGCTTATTTGGTTACATATGTATGTCTGTTTTTGTTGTGTGACAAATAAATTAACCGAGTCTTTGAGTCCGAAGTTTGACGTCTGTACGATATCTGACAATGAAGGCTATAATCCGACGTCTGAAGTATGTCCGAAGTCCACAATACGAAGTCTGAAAACTGATGTCTAAAGTCCACAATCGGTAGTCTGATGTACGAAGTCTGACGAAATCTGAAGTTTGATGCCCGAAAACTGTCTGAATTATGTCGAAAGTCTGAAGTCCAAAGTATGTCCAAAATCCGAGTCTGAAACCAAAGTCTGAAGTCTGTCAGTTGTATGTTGTCTAAGTCTAAAACCGAAGTCCAGAGTCTAACGCCCAAAATTTGAAGTTGAAAGTCTGAAGTCGAAAGTCTATCTGAAGTCCGTTCAATGTTTTTTGCAATTATTATAACTTTGTCATACAATACCAGTATTATATATTATGTGTTTGTAGATTAATTATAACAATAGCAGGCCAAATGTACCGAAAGCCTGCATATTCCTATAATTATTTTAGGCCTAGTCAAATTTTCATTTCTCCGTTTTTTAATTGAGGTCTACTATATTACAATCTTATCCGAAGATCATATTATCAAAATATATAAAAAGGTAAAATAATATTTAAGAATGAGATTATATAGACTAACATTCAATTAACAAACAATATAAAAGGCAAACACACGTGTAGGCCTACATGTATCTAATATACAAGCGATTAGGCCTACCTCTAATACAATTTTTACTATTTATAATTATATTGATCAGAATTTAGCCCCTCCACTAGTGCAGCAAAATTTCGTCCCCGACACCTGCAGGATAACCAGAGCCGCTGGCTATGTACCCAGCAAACACGATGAAAATTGTTGGAGCTGTTAGTTTCAAAATGATGGGCCAACGACGGCGACGCTGGGCTAAAATTGAAACAGCATAGGTTGAATATCTTGTGTAAGTGTTTGCTTGGCACTAGCAAAAAAAAGGATATCTTCCATAAACCGCTGGTCGCGCTTTTCACGTAGACAGAGAATAGAGGCAGAATATTATAAAGACATAAATATAACATGACTGTATCTGCACAGATACAGATCCCGGGATACAGATACATGATGATGTACATGTACTACCTTGTGTTTTCTGGGCAGGTAGGAAGACTGCATCGTATTTCTACAGATCTGTAGAAATATGATGCAGTCTTACCAGCAAACACGAGGCATTCACCCAATACTGTTTCAATGTTGGGACAACTACGGCGACGCTGGCCAACATTGAAACAGCATTGGTCGAATGCCTTGGTTGACAGCATTGGTTGTGTAGCCTTGTGTTTGCTGGGCGATGTCACTGTGTAGAGGCCTAATGCACGTGCCGTGCATACAAGCTTGTTGGTCTACAGCTAACGTCGCGCAGCGGGGTCACGCGTGACGTCACCGAACTGACCTAATTAATCAACTGGACAGAGGCAGGGGACAGAGGAGGACTTGTTCACCCAGTGACCTATATATGTCTATATATGATTATGTCAATAAATTTTATAAAATATTTTTGTGTAATAGATACAGCAGGTTCTGGCTCATAGATGTATATAATTATATTTCGAGCTGGTGTTATTTTATAACCCGCTGCTTCAGTGCTGCGCCAATGTCTCAAGCGTTGGCACAGCATTGAAGCAGCGTTGAACCAACAATGGCCTTCATTATTTCACGTTTCAATACTGATCTATTGTTAAACTCAGGCGAACACCAGACTTTGCGCCGGTGCTGGTTGAGAGACGGGCTGACATCGTAGACGTTGGTCCGTCGCTTTGCTAGGACCGGGTCCATGCAGGTGTATTCGCTGGAGCATCACCATTATAGGGCCTACATTGATATGCCTACATTCTCACACCTCTTCTGTACACCTCATTTTTATGCATACTTGTCAAATAAACTGACGAATAAGCCTCAAGGGCTGGGTACTGAAATTAAACTGATTAAATTATTGTTTTTGCTGGATTTTGTACTCGTCAGTATAATAAATGAATTGAATTGAATTGAATATATATATGTAGCTCACTTGACCTGTACGCTGTTTACTGGGCCACGCGTAATCTCTAAAGGCTGACATGATATCACAGAAAGACAGCTATTTAACTGTGTTTATCTGAGCATCGAAATACAGGGGTAGAATTAAATGTTGATGGCATGCCAATGCACAGGACTGGCAAGTCAAGGAAACTGCCATTCCTGATTAAAAAATTGTCATTCCTAGAAATGGCCTTTGACCTAGGATGGCCTTAGATTTCCAGTTCATCGGAATGGCTAATGACAAATTTTACCATTCCTGCACATATTTTGGCAGTACCGGACTGGAGGAGTGGCCTTCTTTCGAGTCCTGAAATAGAAATCTCAAAATTGGATCTCGTGTTACAATAAAGAAAGTTCTTTTTATTAGACACATGCCGTTAGATATGTTCTCAGCTCAACGAATTTAACGTCATTGTCGTGGAATAAATCGACACTAAAATACATTAAGCCCAGACAACTGGAACACTAGAGCTTCGCTCTACTAAAAAAGTATAATAGCACGAGTGTGGTGTTTTTAAAATCGTGTAATAGCACCAATATAATGTTTTTTTTATCGTTTTTTATGTTTTTAAATTGTGTTATAAAATATTATAACACGGATATGACGTGCACGATTTTATCTTAGTAATCTAATTATTCAATGAAATTAACTTAATTCAGGAGGTTTAACAGTAAACATGTTTCTAAATCATGTTATAAAAAAGGTCAATGGCCAGAGGTGATGACATGTTGATCGTTTGATGATAGCTCCTTCTTCACAACTCACAATTGTATCGCTGTTAGAGCTTTAACTATCAAGCAGCGTTTTTGTTTATTTGGCAAGGTTTATTTTGGCAATGCTCGCGACAATACTGTGGAGCACATCATGTTTCCTGGCGCGTAGTACACTTTTCAAAACTAGGCCTACATGGCGACAAGATGATTAGAGATAAGATGATTTTAAACATCTCCAGTCCCATATAAAATGCATTAATAATTCTAATATACCGGTATAACTTCTTATAATCAGTGACTTTTCGACGTGATTAATCAATCCCGCCGATCTTTCACGAATAATACAGTTACCACCACAATATAACCTCTTTTGAGCGGCCACCACTACTGCAAGTCGAAAGTGGCCATTCAATACAGGTGGCCGCACATAGGAGGCCGCGTTTTTTTTTTAAAAAAAAGTTTAGAGATTTGACAAAGGTGGCCGGATAAGGCATCAGAAGTGTCAATTTTTATACCACAGGCATGTTAAATTGTACTCAAATTGATCAGCTGACAATGCTGTATTTAAATTTAAATACTGGTAGGTGGCGTGAAACAGATGCGGCCCGCCATAAAGTATAACAGTATGCTCAAACTAAGAAACATACCTACATGATAAACACGACACATTTAACCAACGCTGATTTTATGTTGGACCCAAGCCTTTTCCTCTCTGTGTCCTCTTAACCGAGTTCTAATAAATTAATGAAGGAATTATTCTTTATATTCAATTATATTAATAAAAGAGATTTTAAATGCTATGAATATGAATTTAGTACTTTGACCAGTTCATGCGAGTTGCTAATCACCACCCGTAATAATGGTTCTTTATCAATAATAGATGGGCCTTATAGTTTGACGCCGGTAAAGGGTGTTTGCTGGTGGCACACGCAACTTGACTGTTTAGCGGCAAAAAGCGAGAAAATATAAATAAAACACAATAGCCGTCTTGGCTGAACCTCCTATGTTGAACGTCTGATTTTGGAAGTGCTGTCACTACTGGTTGAGCTGTCAATCATTTGAAGGATGGCATATCTGACTGTGATTGGTCCACTACACCCGTCCACAGGTCATCGTCACGTCCCGTCTATCAACGCACATGTAACGATATGTTGGAAGATTTTACATGTGGCATTCCCATCATTCACGGAACATCGGCGTATTGTTGTATTAATGTTGGGCCCTCGTCTACAATGCTGAACCGGCATCGATTCAGCATTGGGATAATATCACATATTTGCTGGTCATGAGTTGAAGTAAAATTTAATTCAACAAGAAATCTTCACAAGAAATCTACACCCATCCAACACGAATACCACTGATTGGAAGTAAACAAGTATCAATTCTTCATTCACAAATGAATATAGCGAAATTAATCATCAGATCATGAGAGAGACATATGGCGCAATGGTTAGAGCGCGGAGCTTTGCCGATGTCGCTGCCTGCCGTGCGGTTTCGATTTCCGCTTGGTGCAGGATTTTAAGATAAATATCATGTTTCTCCCCTCTCAATATTGGGACATTGTTAAGATGTTTTGTCCTTGGACAAGACACTTCACCCTCAAACGCTTCACTTGAATCAGGTGAAAATGAGTACTTGGTGGGACAGAGATGGCAATGTGTACGATAAGTTCAATGCGCCGAAACGGCTGCAGGACTGTATGCTCCCCGGGGAGTTGAAATGGCACACGAATGAACAGGTCCAGTGACCAGGGGGTAAAACGTAAAGTCTGATGATAGATATTCAGACTTGATATCAGACTATAAAAAAACCTGCACCTATGATGGAATTGCAACGTACTGATATATCCCACCTAAAGCGTTGTGACGTAATATTTAACATCTTGATATTTGATATTTTAATTAATCACCTTACTCACACTATCAGTGCTCTGACACTAGGCATATATATATATATATATAGTCAAAATAAAATATGTGATTTTTTATACGTGAAACACAGCAGTGGATTTGCTATTAACATTCATTAATGCATCTTTACTAATAAAGTGTGTGTGCAACAATAAAGATACCGCAGTGTTCATAGGGTCAGTTCAGACATGTTGCGATCGTATTTGACACCTACATCGCGAGCAGATGTGGCATTTAATTATTGTTATTTTATTACACTCAACACAGCAGAGTGATTATCCATACAGATGGCCAATGGAAGTCCACAGTGGTCGGTAATTGGAGTTCACTAGTTTGAAAACGGCGTAAAAAATGTTTTGCCGTGATGTCAGTGATTCACGCTGAACATTGTATATTATATTGGTCGACATAGAGTGGCCGCTAGTAGCGGCCGGTATTGTTTCGTTCAGAAATTTGAAAAAATAATTAATTACGCCAGCACTTAAACTGTTTTGCCGTGATGTTTGGCATTCACACTGACGATTTTATTATATTGACCGACATATAGTCTAAGCGTTTTGGCTGACATGTACCATAACCAAGTACTGTATTATTATTATTATAGTGGCCGCCGATAAGCCGGTAATTAAAATTCAAAAGTTGACTTGTTGATCGATATAGTGGCCGGTTATATGATGTTCAGAAGTTTATTAGCCTATTATTTGCCGTAGCCGTTTAACAACTTGTACAAAATAGATTCACGCTGCCGCTGATGATATAATATATCAACCTACATATATATGCATAGTAACCGGTAACTGGAGGTCAAATATTGACTTGGTCCTGGAAAATCACTGGCCGTGTCCTATATCACAACTGTGAACAACCTATGCAAAAAAGACGCCAGCACTTATTATTTTTTTCGCCGCGATGCCTGTCATTCATGCGGACGATTTTATTATATTGGCCGACATAAAGTGGCCTGTAATTGGAGGGTAAAAATTGCCTTGTTGCTAAAAAATTAATGGCCGTGGCACAACTACTTTTTTAAAAATGTCTATCTATTTTAATCCATTACAGTCCGAGTATATATGATTAAAAAAGCCCATATCAATTCATTAAAAAAACACATATCAACTGTAATTACTAATATACTTACACCCTTATATAAGCATTCATAATTAAAGAAAAAACTGTATGCCCTATAAGTACAATACAAGCAACTTGGAACAATGGAATAAATATTTAAGTAACGGAAATAAATGAAGGTCACGCATCACATTCTTATGACAAATTTTACAAACTTCTCTATCTATCATATTTACTTTTACGTTCATGTAGTCAGATTTAACCAGAAATAATTAATGACTATAATATTGCAGAATGTTGCCCCTTCACTAATGTGGTATGTGCGATGGTCTCGTGCTAATGCGTGGCAGTACGGCTATCACCAGCTGTAAGCTGGGAGGGGAGGGGGGGTCTAACGTTTCAACGATACTCTGCTAAAATAGTTTCCTATATCTTCCGCAAAGTAAGTTATCGTTCACAAATCGTCGCATATGCGTAAAACAGAATAAATTGATTATAATTGTGAAATAAAACTACAAACATATGTAATTTCCGTGAAGTTACGCTAATTTTTACATGGTCGCGATGAAGGTACAAACCAAACCCGACCAAATATACAGAAAAGTCAGTCTATGAACCAGGCTATTGATATGGTCGGTGGTATTACTGACAATCGTCTCTTTTTGCAATCAAATCTTAATTGAAGATAACGATTAATATCCATTCAATATATAAACGATGATTTTGAATAACACAAATCTTTTTTTTCTAGTTATTTTATCCTTGGAAGTTGAGATACTTTAGCGCGACCGCTGAACGGTCTCACCAAAGTCATTTTACCATATATCATGTCTATACCGCGACCGCTGGTCTCGCTAAAGGCGACTTTATAAGAGTATATATATATATATATATATATATATATATATATATGTACATTGTTTTAACACTGTTATGTAGCAAGGGACGTGGCGCAATGGTTTGATTGGCCTTGCAGGTTCAATCCTCGCTTGATGCAAGTTTTCAGAATGCACTTCACCATCATATGCTTCACTTCACTCAGGTGCAAATGAGTACCTGTAGAACAGAGATGACAATGTGTACGATAAATTCCAAGTATCAAAATGACCGCTAGGCTGTATGCTCCCTGTGGAGTTTAAAAGACACACAAATGGACACGAACAGTGATCAGGAGTTAAAATGTGAAAATATATCAGACTATTAACATGTACTATCAAATCAAATCGAATCAAATTTATTATCACATTATATCCGTACATGGATCAGGTCATATACATTAAACGGAGTGCATAACTATAATGCATTAATGTACAGTGCTGGTGTATGCAATCAGAATATATTATATACATTGCATAGACATATGCATAAGTAGTTAAAAATCAGGCATGTTAATTTTCTTATATTGAAAGCATTTACAAATCTAGCGATGAACAGCCAATCGGCCTCGTGGATTGAACAATACATTAAATTGTACCAATGATTTTTTTGCTTCAAAAGCGTTAAAGACATATCTGTCAGCTTCAGATATGATACTTACCAACTATTACGCTTTAAGCTTTAACCCAAAGTCCAGAAAGCCCAAAGTCTATCCCCGCACCGAAAGAGTAACATAATACTAATGTGATTAGACGTAAAACAATAACAATAACTAAATAAATAAACTGTTGAAAATAATATTATTAAGAACATTCTCCTGTCCTCTACAATAGTGGTACATGGTCGTCCTGTGTAGGCCTGTGCCCGTATTCTCGTACAAGTTACGATATATCGTAGGCTTCTGATTGGTCGAGATGGCCATCTCGACCAATCAGGAGCCTACGATATATCGTAACTTGTACGAGAATACGGGCCCTGTATGGCACCATCGACATAATTGGCCTCACATCATCATCATATGAAGTCGCGGATCTTACCAATTCTATCACTGCGTCCGGCCGCTGTCTGATTTCTCTGTCTGACGATGACCGATGGTGTGTTTCAGGGGGTTTAATATACTTGTCGTGTTCTGTCGTGTACGCGTTCTGTGTATGTAGATGAGGTCCTGATTATACACAAGTGACAAGAGCGATCCATCAGATGCGTCGAGTGGTGCCCCAAGGGAATCCCTCCCAGTGTCTGGATGCAGCCAGACATTCAGCTAGCGTTGTGACAATGCTGGGACATTGTCCCAGCATTTTCGCAACGTTATATTGAATATATTCTCGTTCACATTTCAATGACAATGACAACTCGGATGATTGTACGATACTAGTTTACCAATGCAAGAGATTGAAGTAATGTGCCGCTCCTGGTTACTGATGTGCTAGATTTCTACGATCATTCTACGAGTCATGGTTACTAATGTGTTACATCTTTATAGCCCAATTCACAGATGTACCACAGTAATATATACTTAATTTCCTGATGCATTATTATATACTAAGTCAATTATCAACCGATTATCATGAAATTTTGAAGACGCTATTTTTTATTCACTCGTGTCACCAGTGTCTCTGGCACCCACTGATAAGTCGGTGAATATGTTTTAGTGAAAGGCAAAATACCCTGAAAATTTCATGAAATTATATTGAGTGTTTAAAAATAAGACCTTTTGACATATGGTTAATTGCTAATTATGACACCCCTCTATAGACCTAAACCATCAAATTGACTTAGTTTTATATCTAGAATTACATTACATGTCAAATTTTCTGACTTTCAAATACTCCATATAGTATTGCACAATATTCTGGGCTGCTAGGCTTTTACCAGAAAATAGGGTTGGTTTGAAAATATAAAAAAAATCAGATCACAATTGATTGCGAAATCAGCGATGAATTTGTGTCTTTAATGTACAGCATTATTACGAGTATATTGTATTTGATGCACTACGTCAAGCTACAAATGCACTATTTGTAATCAAATACTAACTAGTATGCTCTATCTGTCTGATAAAATAATACCAATGTTACCAGTGTACTAAACACTACTAAATAAATGCGATCACTGTATCTCATGTACAATATAGAGTTACCAATGCACAATCCCAGTAAACACAAAACATTTGTATAACATTTATATAATGTTATACCAACGTCGAAGATGTTTGAACGATTTTGTACAAATGTTGTACAAATGCTTTGTGTTTGCTGGGGATATAATGATGCTAACTATCAACTCTTAAAAAGCTAATAACGTCTATATCTGTTTTTAGCCTTTTTATTTTCCATTTAATCAAGAAAATTTGGATGAGAAATGAACATTACATTTACTAGATTGGCATACGTCTGCATTCAAATTGTACATCCATGTAAGGCATTTTCACCCACTTGAAGTGGTAGCGAGACACAGTCACAACTTCAAGTGGGTAAAAACATAATTATATAACTCGGCGCAGTGGGCAGATTGTAATATGGTAAATGTTGATCATCAATGAAATATTTCGACATAATATTCTATCACACTTGATAGAAAAGGTCAGCCGCATCATAGATCAATGGCGACTTAATGGCGACATTTTGGTGATTACTGGAGTAATCTATTTTCAGCATGACGTCGAATTAGAACACCCCGCTATTGTATTTTTATGGCCAATATAAAACAGGAATGACATGTTTGCTGATGCGCTGCCTCCAATAAAAACCATGATTACCAGTATTTGTTTTAATAATTGCTGCCTATATTATCTCGGATATCAGGGTTCTCGGCTACAATTATCCGCGTGACGAAGATTATACATTGCTGCCCGGTGACACGGGGCGTTTATATAAAGCTGTTTTAATGCTGGGCCTGCATTGCAGACACTGGGCCACCAATAAAGAATGCAAAACTCCACTCTTCTAATACGGGTATTAGGCTGTTAAGCGCATTTGACATGCTTTTTCATGGCATAGATATTGACATAAAGTGTAGTTTTCAGATGTAATGGCATGAAAAATAGCCCCATTACACCTCAAAACTAAACGTGGCATAATTTTATATTGCAGCCCCATTTGAGATCCGTACATGTACAGATCTCAAATGGGGCTGCAATATAAAATTATGCCATTAGATTTATTTTATTCTTTCACCGTGGGAATTAACTTTAGACGTCAGTTCTGACGTCCGAAGACGGTCCCCACACTGACAGGGTTAAAGCATGTTTATATTTGTTCATGAAGCTTCTGAAATCCTTAATTCTAATCACAGTAAATGATTTGTGGACGTGTTTTCCCACCATGGTCACACACATCACAGAATCAAGTGGACATTGTATTGGAGCTAGATATTTTAAACATTTTTTTGTCTGAAAGATGAGTGTTCGTGAAACATTTAAAGCCATCAGCATAAACTGCGGTACCAGGGCACAACAATGGTAGAAACATTCTACATTTAATGGCATAGACCTATAATTATTAATTTTACTATTGAGATGACGATGTACATTGATGCACGATGATACAGATATTAAGATATAAACAGATATATAAAGAGATATACATTGTATTCAAGCTGCGGCCATTATAAATAGTTTTTTTTGCGTGGATCGAATTTAAACGTCAGAATCTGACATCTATATAGTCTAAAGTCGGTCCCCGTACTGAAAGGTTCAACACTTAACGATTGTCACTCGTGATCACATATAATTATGTCATTCAACATTCTGGATTACTGAATAATTTATCGTTATTTACTCTAACTTTAGATGTGAGGGTATCATTTTTTGCATTATTAACCCTTTCAGTGCGGCAATAGACTTTAGACGTCAGAATCTGAAAGATCCCCGCACTGAAAGATTAAACCTATTTATAATGGTGGTACACCCATGACACAGGTATTCAAATGAAGCGGAAAGAGCTAAATTAGACATTTGTGAAGATTTCAAATGGAAAAAAAAACTTTGGTCTCTATGGTTTTCATTAAAAAAACCAGCACTTCAAGGGTTGATGTGTTGACATTCCAATGAACTGAAGATGCACTAGCTCGCACGCCAACAATCGCTATAACTATATCCTCCAATATGTTGTGCTACTGACATCCCAGAACGAAATATGAACGAGCTGCTAAATCTAATAAGCCACTGCAGATGGACAGAATTAGCATATCTTAACCTTCGCTCCCGATCCAATCCGTCCTAATAAGGCCTCGTTTGCCATTGGTAGCTCTTCACCCCGTCCACACATATTGTATTGACACTGAATAATTCATCCACATTAGACCGGCCCTGGATCATGATCAAAGAAAAATGTTACATTTTACTTTGTGCACTTATGCTCTTATTACAGAAAAGCAAACGCATTTAATTATTCTGAACGGGTGTTGAAGTGTTACTTTTTATTATTGTTATGTATATATCTTGGTACAATACTGGTATGTGTATATCCTCGTAATTCGTATTCGTTGTAAGATCCTAATGACTAGCCTAGCTAATTCACATTCAGTGGGAAACTACACATTTTGATGTAGCCATATTTGTTATTGTTAACATTTCATGATTATAATCTTGTATTATAGATATGCCTACACCAAATGTTCTTTTCGAAGCTATACAGACCTGCATTTATCCATATGCATATGGATACTGTATTTAAACTCACCAGCGGGGGGAACCAGGAGGATAACCTTACTTCTCCCAAGAAACATCTGCATTATCATCTATATCTCTTGGTGATACTCGATACCCACCAGGGCTTATAGTGCACCACATATATGGCCAAACTCGTACTTGGGTTTGCCGGACGACCTGCAGCAATATTTGCTGTAGGTTTGACGGCAAACCACATGGGAAGCTGGGGGCATCCAAATAAAAATCTAAAAATTAAGATTATCTGAACTTTCTCTCATTTTCATTAGAGAACAAACAAAGTTATCTTAACTTTTCTGGAAATGTATGAAAGTTAAGATAATATTCTTAATTTTTTAATGGCAATGAGATGAGAGAAAGTCAAGATAATCTTCATTTTGACATTTTTACTGTTTTTTTCTCGCATTTCCATTAGAAAAGTTAAGATCATCGATCTTAACTTTTCAAATGCAAAAATGGGATAAAGTTAAAATAATATTAATTTCAAGATTTTTTGTGTCATTTGTCACATTTTTATTAGAAAAATGAAGATCGTCTTAACGTTTTCCAATGGAAATGTCAGAAAATTAAGATAATCTAGTGGGATGGGCCCAGTGCCCTGTTTTATCAAAGCCTGCTCGTTCGTTCTTTTAAGTATAGTAAAGTTATTTTAACCTACTTAAAGTTGTGGATCGCGGTAGCGACAATTTCGTTAGAAATCTACTATTTAAGCCTATGTACAAATCTTATTTGAAATTAACATGGTGTACTTTACTACAACAAAGAATATGAATTGACGGTCATAATATTTTATGGCAGAAACGATATTGCATTTACGAGCGGAATATGGCTTTTTTTGGACAATCGTTACGAGGCGGGGTGGTCAGACTGAACAGCCGGATGGTCAGACGGTGACCGGCGGGTGGTCAGACGTGACACGCCTCGTTGACCAGTACGAAGGGAGCTGTCACAGCCACTGAAATCAAACGGCTCTCAGGAGCGGAAGAAATCTGGTGAGGCGATCCTCAGCTGTCCGAAGAGACTAATACGGGGAGTCCAGGGGCGGGTACAGAGGGTTCTCTATGGTATGCTGGAAGGCGGTCAAACTTTACGTGTGGATAAGTTGAACGACAATCTATATCCCTTACAGCACGGGGATCGATTTTAGACGTCATAATCTGACGTCTGTTGACGTCAGATTTTGACGTCTAAATTCGATCTCCGCACTGAAAGAGTAAAATATTTACAGTGGCCGTAGACCCATAACATTGGTATTCAAATGGAGCGGAAAGAGCTAACAAAGACATTTATGATGATTTCAAATTAAAAAAACCTCCTTTGTTCTCCACATTTTATACACACATAATATGTCAGAGTTGTAAGAGTTACATTTTCAAGCCAGTTTCAACACAAATGAAATGTCACTGAAGTCAATATTGGAGATGCTCAGTTATCAAATGATACAATTTTGGAGATGTTTATTTCTCATGAAGATGGATATTTTTCATAATTTGAAGCTGGAAATTGCTTCAAATGAATGAAAAATAGAAACAAACAATACAACAGGATACATGTATGGAAGCAGCAGGCAGTAAAGCAACAACGCTGTATCCGCCCTTGGTGTCGGCGATCATACAATACGAGGAGCTTGAATCTGTAGAGAGAACACAAGATTGTATCAACGTGAAAGCCAATGTGTTTTCTTATATTTTTTTTATTTTGCGCACTTGTTTAAGGCCTACTTGTTGAAGCACGTCGTACCAAAGCTGAAGATAATGAAGCCTGTCTGTATATTGATGTATAGACTAATTATCTTCATAAAATTACTGTAAAAAGTTCAGTAGGCCATGTAATAGTTTAATGGATAATGTGACCTCAGAAGCTCTCATGCCATAATGTCAGAGCTTTTAGTAGACGCCTCGCAAATTAATAATCCAGCCCCAAAGGCGTTCAATACACGGGTCCAATATAGCCACCAAGGAGTTCAGCATATTCAGATATTTTACTTCCATATCTTATAGATATCGTTCCATTGCGGTCGACGCTGCTTTTAAATGATTTACGACTGCACCAAGACAAAATTTAAAATAACTAAAATAACAGAGCAATATATTAACCCTTACAGCGCGGGGATCGACTTTAGTCGACAGAATCTGACGTCTGTAGACGTCAGATTCTGACGACTAAAGTCTATCCCAGCATTGTAAGAGTAAAAATATTTCTATTGGCCGTAGACCCATAACATAGGTATTCAAATGAATCGGAGAGAGCTGATGAAGACATTATTGATGATCTCAAATTGAAAAAAACCCTTTTGGTTGCGATGTTTTTTACAAATTAATTCAGCGCTTCAAGGGTTAATGTTCGGGTGATCATTGAATATTATGATACCCAGAAAACCCGTTGACCCGGAATTTTTCGCTTCTATTTCTCATTCATTTGAAAGCAATTTCCAGCTGCAAATGACGAAAAATCTTTTTGAAAAATAGACATCTCCAATATATTGAATGCTTAGAATAATTAAAAAGCATCTACCAAAAACTATTTTATAAAATGTACTGATATTCCTATGATCATAATATGCTTGAAACCGTATATATAGGCCTATGGTTCCAGCAGCACAAGGGTTAAGATTACCCAGAAACACACTCATTCAGTCCATAAAGCATGCGCCCCATGATCTCTATCGATTTACTACTGTGTTGAGTAACCGTGGTATTCAAAACTATTTGAATTAAGAATTCATATAAACAGTGAATCCATACTTGATCGGAAATAAGGATGTATTCTAAATCAATGTATTTGTCTTTGACAAATTGATCTCATCGTTAGGATAATCACAATAGTTGTTGGATGACTAATGATAATTTAAGAGATGAGACTCGATGCCTCGTGGTTAAAATGTCTTATCAGGCACTCATTTGAGGGGTAGATAGGACACTTAAGCTCCTGTGGGACGTACGAGATATACATCAGTATATTTGGTAACACAACTTTCACTCATTGCTCGCTGGCCCAGCATTGAACCAAAGTTATGAAAGTGTTTCGTAATTGCCAGACGACACTCTGGCAGCATCCTATTAAATGCAAGACATTGAACCAATGTTGAATTATTGGTGGCCCGTCATCTTCGACGTCGGCCCACCATTAATTCAACATCGGGTGATCGTCTCGAGTTTGCTGAGTTTAATATCGTGGCCAAATTACTGCAGGGTCAATTGCCGGCATCGTGAGGTGCGGGGAACCCCCGATAAATTGGCAGACAGTGATCTGCATGGATTGACCTCTCGTGGAGCCGGCATAGATTGACCTCTTGTGGAACGAGATACAGGGATATCAACTTACCAGATTTTATGATATGGGGCTGGAGGTTTAATATTAGTCTCCGATAACGATATGACATATTGACATTGCTCTCAAAATGCAATAAGTATCCGCTGCTGATATAATAGTGTAATAGGGACTACAAACTTTCAAGGTCAAATGTTGTGAGCGGGTGAATTTTACTTTTATACCTACCTTTCTGTACACTGTGGAAATATCGCGACTAATCAAGACTATGCTCTACTTTTATCAAATAATTTACGGACGCTTTTATAGTGCACAACACCATAAGTGGAACTGCACACTCCAAATCAGCCTTTGAACATAACTTTGAACAGATTGGAACACTTATGTTCTACAACCACGAAGATAAATCTGGTCTGTCAGGGTCTCGAACCAGTACCTCCATGTTTTTAGGAAAAACCGAACTGAATGAGCCATCGGCGGGGGGGGGTGTCCTTGTATCTTTGTTGTAATTATAATTTGAAGAGCTAGAGGGCGGGGGGCCTGGTGTTGTGGTTAAAGAGACCTTAACTTTGAACAGATTGGAACACTTATGTTCTACAACCACGATGATAAATCTGGTCTGTCCGGGACTCGAACCAGTACCTCCATGTTTTTAGGAAACAACGAACTGAATGAGCCATCAGCGGGGGGGGGGGGTGTCCTTGTACATTTGTTGTAATTATAATTTAAAGAGCTAGAGGGCGGGGGGCCTGGTGTTGTGGTTAAAGAGGCCTTCCTGGATAAGTCGAAGATCGCGGGTTTGTCCCCTGTTCTGACATTTAGGTTTCAAAGAAACAAAAGTTTCTTCCCCACTCATTCGTAAAGATTCAGTATTATGTGGAGCCTCTGTGACTGAGAGGTAGCGTGCTCGGCCTCAGACCTTCAGGGCTCGAAGTTCACATCACTGGTATTAAGAATTATATAGTGTTTGATAATCAAGATTTGCAATTTTTCGTCTCAATTAAAAGAAATATAAGTGTTTTTTACACACATGAAGTTGTGGTTATTCACCCGCTTGAAGTTGTGTCTCGCTACAGCGACCCACAACTTCAAACGGGTGAAAATTCAAATTAAATAACATAACGAGTAAAGGGTTGAAGTGAATATTAATGTGGCACCAGTCACTATTGTCAGTAACTTCTTATGTAAACCTAGTCAGACCTATTCACAAGTCATTCGTTGCGCATGCAGACCTATATTGTTATTTTTAGAAGCTGTATTATAATAGCTTATAGGCCTAGTCGGATTTGCATTAAAAATGATTTTCGCTGCTTTCTGCAGTCAATTCTCAATCAATTGTCTTGAAATTTAAATTTCTAGTGGATAAAAGTTATTCAACAAAGTAAATACAATAAAAATGTGGGCCTTTATAAACCCAACTTCGTCTCAGAATTGCATGATATGTCTGATGGTATAACATCTGAAATACCTTATAAAACTATGCAAACTTTTCAGAGTAGTCTCATGACTAGACAATAGTGTGTGCAAAATGTCAAAAAATCGGTTCAGAATTAACTGACGAATCTAGGTAATTCATTCACCCTGGTTAAGGAATTTAACGTAAATCTGATTATATAGCCCTACTTGCTTTTAAGAGCAAAGAAACCACTGTTTTAAACTAGACAGCTGACCGCGTTTTATAACGTAATATTACTTCTGGGGTGAAACTAGTGCTCCTGCAGTCCCTCGATTTATTTCCAAGGAGGTCCTTGTTGCTTTCTCGTCATTTGCTCATCGCTTGTGTTTTTATCGATTTTTCTGGCAGTTGATTGGTGTTATACTTCTACTTCTGTGAGACTTTCACTTTGACCCCGTGACCTCTCCCAGCAGACACGAGACGTTGAAACAATGTTGGGCCAGCGTCGCAGACGGTGGGCCAATATTTAAACAACATTATTTCAACGTCTCGTGCCTGCTGGGGGTACCAATAGTCTCATATATTGCCTGGTAGTTCCTGGTATTGGTTCCATAGATCACAGATCACGCTACTTGGTGGGACTGAGAAGATAGATACGCTGTTGCTAGGCGGATTGATGCAACGTTAATGTACTCTCTGGGCTTATTACTTTCGAATAATAATGGTGTAGATGAAGAGAGACACTACTAAAGTTGACACAATAATTTTTTTCTTGTAGACGCTGCGAAAAAAATCGATCCAGGTCGTTGGAGAGTGATAAAACGTGACGAAACGAAAGTAGAAGAGTGAATGAATGAATGAATGAATGAATGAATGAATGAATGAATAAATGAATGAGTGAGTGAGTGAGTGAGTGAGTGAGTGAGTGAGTGAGTGAGTGAGTGAGTGAGTGAGTGAGTGAGTGAGTGAGTGAGTGAGTGAGTGAGTGAGTGAGTGAGTGAGTGAGTGAGTGAGTGAGTGAGTGAGTGAGTGAGTGAGTGAGTGAGTGAGTGAGTGAGTGAGTGAGTGAGTGAGTGAGTGAGTGAGTGAGTGAGTGAGTGAGTGAGTGAGTGAGTGAGTGAGTGAGTGAGTGAGTGAGTGAGTGAGTGAGTGAGTGAGTGAGTGAGTGAGTAATTCATAGTGGTGTACTAGGATAGAATAGAATAGAATAGAATAGAATAGAATAGAATAGAATAGAATGAAATAGAATAGAATAGAATAGAATATGTAAGCACAACCATAATAATATTCAACATTCCATCTAAGACGAGATTCGAAGCCAGTAGGCTACCTAGACTAGCTTACAAGTCCACTGCAGAACCTCGTGGGTGGAACGCTCGAGTCCGTTCCCAGACAGCAACGTATTGGTGGGCCACCGGTGGCCCACCACCGAATGCCACCGGTTGCCACCGGTCGCCCACCACACGGATGTCCGACTGATAGCCGGTGGCCTACTAGCTACAATGTTTGCCGGTGATGGATCACCAGTGGTTCATCAGTGGCAAATGCCCCACTACGATTGCCGCCAGTGACTTTTTGTCGCTCATAGCCACTGGTGGACCACTGGAGTGATGCTGTCTGGGTTTCTTTCTTATCTGGCTTACGTCACTTGACATTAGCCTGAGAGAGCTAGGGTGAGACCTAGCGGTGAGCGGCCTTACGCGGAGCGAGTCGCCGGTTTACTCGGCCAGGGTGAGACCCGGTATAAATTATGGGTATCCAACCTATAATCTATAAGCAAGATATATGTAGTGGTGTGAAATGTCAGTTGAAATCCCCCCACCAGCCACCACCCAATACGTCACATACACCCAATTATTAGCGTAGACCTCCGCCAAAGTCTCAGCCGTTGTCTCGAGATTAAGACCATGTCTGCGCCAGAAACTCTGGCTTGCAAAGACAAGCAGCAGTAGCTGCTTACTTTCCAAGTAAGCAGTTACTGCTGTTTGTCATTGCACGGCAGCATAAGCTGCTTTAGGGGCGTGTCTATTTTCGGAATTTAGCCGGACTAGTTGATCTTCTTACTGATGGATCACACGGGAGGGACCAGTAGGTGCTATGATAGATTACAAAGGCCACCATAGTTTTTACTTTTGTTTGTATCAGACAAATAGGACAAAGGCCTACTAATATCAGAATATTGAAATATCACCCTATGTATTATATTGCGGTCATGATGATGGCATCTTCATATTCCTATACATTGTAGCCTACTGCTACTAGTTGAAAATGAACTTATATGACTTTATTGGTATTGTTTTGTGACGCCTACTACAAAATAAGAACTTAAGTATAGGTGACAATGTTTAAAATGGTAATGTATACAACTAGTTAAAAAATATCCACAAAACATAGAAAGTATTTTTTTCGGCTCAGCCCAAACACCAAAAAGTACAGAATTTGAATAATACAGTCATTCGCGGATTCAGGTTTCCTTCTGTCGTGATATTGCCATGATTGTGCAGAAAGCGACGTAAAGTAATATTCACTCACTCATTCACTTGAATAATACGATCATCATCTCTTCATTGTTGCTCTTAAAGGTATAGTCAACTCTTAGAATATGCAGGACATGGGCTCCCCAGAATGCGATAGTGCCCGTTGGTATTCCATAATAATATATGCGTTTCATACCGAAGGCCGCATTAGGAGCAAGATCCCAAATCATAGCAAGTCCATACTTGAGCGACATCTATTAGTTAATAATTCCATCAATGCTCTTAGCTGAGCGTTGGGTTTGAAAGCTGATTGTGTTACTGCCGGGAGCTCGAAACAGCCCCCCAGGCATGTATTGACAGGAGGCCTTTCCCAGCAAACATTGCACACAAACGCAATGCTGGCTAAATGTTAGGGCAGCGTTGCTGACGTTGGTCTACCATTCAAACAACGTTGGGTGAGTGCCTTGTTGGAGTAGTATCCATAGAAACCAAAATGGCTTCTAAGCGCGATAACTTCATAACGCCTTGACATAGGGCCTTCATTTTTTTTACCTCGTATGCATGACACCAATCTGAAGGTAAAGTTCGACATTCAGTGACCTTGACCTAATTTTGGGGTCACCGGGTCTCGGAAACCAAAATAGCTTGTAAGCGCGATAACTTCATAACGCCTTGACTTAAGGCCTTCACTTTTTCACCTCATGTGCATGACACCAATTTGAAGGTCAAGTTCGACATTCAGTGACCTTGACCTAATTTCGGGGTCACCAGGTCACGGAAACCAAATTGGTTTCTAAGAGCGATAACTTCAAAACGCCTTGACATAGGGCCTTCATTTTTTTTTTACCTCGTATGCATGACACCAATCTACTAGCCTTGACTAAACTGCAAAGTCATTGAAACAGACATTACATTTATAATTCTTGATGTTGATGGACAGAGCCTATGGCTGAGGGGTTCTGCAATCAATTGATGGCTATTTTTTTTATTACTTCTGTTTTCTCCTGATGTAGCAGTGTGAGTTTTATAGGTGAATTCAAATCATTGGCTCTTGTTTGTCCCACCCACTCACGACATCCCATTCATCATGTCATTAAGCCACACTAGTCTACACGTAATGTTATTAGAAGAGACGAAGCGTAGGCCTAGGGTTGACGTAAATTGACCACACAGAGAGGGTTGGGGTGACATTTAAGTCGTCCTTATATACCCTTTAACCGCCGGTGACGCATATATTCGGGGTTTCATTTTTTATTAGCACATTATGTACCACCTTTTAAATATGTTAAAGATGAAATGTGACATCAATCAGCAATATTTAAAAACAGTTGACCTTGATTTTGTCAAATCTGAATAATTTTCACTCACTTCAAGTGGGTGAAAATTCAGATTGATTAATTTGGCGGTTAAGGGGTTACCGGTAACTCGTAGAATTGAATAGATTGATAATTGTGCCTTGGGCGCTGTGAGAAAATTTAAACATTTCCTTTCGCATCTTAACTGTTAAAGCAATATGCCTATAGAACGCGACAACTTTAATATATAGTGGATAATTAAATTAGGTTACGTCCATACATCTAACCATGATAAACTACATTATGATTACGAAATTTAAGATTTATTTATGCAAATCTGCACAAACAAGAGGCAAGTGTGCTATAAAAAGTTACTATTTAAAGTGTGCTATTAAGGGTTTTTTGTTTTTGTTATTTACAATTAACACATTTATTTCGAATGGAAAATGTATAGTTTGTTTTAAATTTCAATCAAGCGATGTACATTATTGTCTTGCATTAACTCAGATTATGCAAACATTTTATCAAATCTGGGTCAGTGTTTTGTGGCGTTCATCCAACCCTGATCCAATGTCTTGTCTCTGACAGACATCACAGGGATCCTTAGATAGTGAATAAACGACTCTCCGACTCACAGATCAAAGACGCATCAAAGAAGCACACTGAAAAAAACCTGCATTCCCTGTGAATCGCCGCCCCTGGATCTCTAACTAGGGCGTAAGAGATCCGGCCGGACGACTTGAAAATGGACAATATGGATTCTGTGCCTCCGCATAAAACCTGGGCCGCCTTGTCCCGGATTTGATCCCTTCTGTAAAACACGGCCTTGGATACCTCGCACGTCCGGCACTACGGGGCACTGATAACCAAGGTGGTGCGGGGGGGCAAAGCTGGAGCAATGCTGACCCAACGTCGGAGACGTTGGGTCAGCATTGATTTGGCTTTGGCTTTGCGTGTCTTCTCTCGTACCCTCTCCACGTTTCCCGCGAGAAATCACCCTGGCTAACATCTAGGCGCCTGATCCAAGCCCCGAGGATCTGTCACCTCCGTGACGCTGTCAGCATAGGGGATGACCCGCTGGTCGCGGGGGTGGGGGTGGACAGCGTCCTGATTGTAGCGATCATGAAATCAACAAACAGTTGGCTCTGCCAGAGTTCGAATGAATGAATGAATGAATGAATGAATGAATGAATGAATGAATGAATGAATGAATGAATGAATGAATGAATGAATGAAGTATGCTGCATGGGGCTTTAGGCCACCTTTGTGCACATGTAGGCCAAACTGGGCCTGGAGAACCTCTTGAGGATGATGAGATGAATGATAGGACACTAACCGAGACATGAAATTCGAGCACTGGCGGTCTGAGGCCAAGCGCGCGACCTCACGGTCGCGGAGCCTTCCACAATACAAAATTTGTACGAGCGAGCAGGGAAGAAACATTTTGTTTCTTTGAAACTTGAATACCAGAGCGGGGGACGAACCCGCCATCTCCGAGAAGGCAACTTTAACCAGTTAACCACTGCACCAGGGTCCCCGATGAGGTGCATTGAAAAAACATACAAATGACGACGTTTAAGTTATGTTGTTAAATCACTTTAACCACTGCACCAGGGTCCCCGCCCCAGCTCCACCAGAGATGACAACATCTACGACTTCAACGTAGCAGATGCGCTTTCTATGATTGGTTAAATTATTCTATGAGTTTTAATCAGTATCATACATAGTGCATGAGGAGAACATAATATATCTGATTCGATGTGTAGCAATGTTTGGCCTTAGAAGACCGACCTACTATTGTTTCACAGTGAACCAGACTGTTTATCTATGTAATCTTCAACGTAGCCTATGTATATAATATCCAATGTAATAGTATACAAAAATCTTTCCAACAATTAAATTATTACGATGAGGTGCATTGAAAAAACATACAAATGACGACGTTTATGTTATGTTGTTAAATCACAGTTAAATCTCAATCTTTAATTGTCTGGAGGTTGCCATATGTGTCTACGAAGCTCAACTAGTACGTAGGTATATAAAAAATTAACCCTTACTACGCTGAAATAATTTTTGTTTAAGCCATGGAGACCGAAGGGTTTTTTCAATTTGAAATCATCATAAATGCCTTAGTTAGCTCTTTCCGCTTTACTTGAATTCATACGTTGTGGGTCTACGGCAATTATAATTATTTTACTCTCTCAGTGCGGAGATTGACTTCAGACTTCAAAATCTGATTAGATCATGGAGTTACTGTTAATTTCAGGGTGTTTTTGGATAAACATTTTGATCCGACGAGAACGGAATATATATTTTTCCCGAGATAATCAGTTAACAAAGTTGTAGAACTGATATTGACACGAATACAGCTAAATAGCATTGGAGAAATTGCTTTTAATCGTGATTTACTAAATAAAGGATTGAGAGTAATACGAAAGGAACCTTGAGAAATAGGCAAAAAATGTCTTCTCCAGCTAAAAAATAATAATAGAATGTGTATGATGAGATGTGCTTTTTTAGAAGATTATTCTCAATATAAATCTGTATAATATAAACAGAAAATGAGCATTTAAATTCCACAGCATTTGGTATGGAAATGGCGGGGGCTCTGGTGCAGTGGTTGAAGCTGCCTGCTTGAAAAGTCAAAGGTTACGGGTTAGAACCCCACTCTGTCCATCAAGTGTCAAATAAACAAAATGTTTCTTCCCCGTTCACTCGTAAAAATCAATATTGTGGGTAGCCTCCATTACCGAGAGTTAGCGTGCTTGGCCTCAGACCGTCAGGACTCGACTTTCGAATCCTGTGTCTGGAGGGCAGTGTCATCTCAATTATCTCACCATCCTCATGAGGTTCTCCTGGACCAGTTTAGCCCATATGTGCACAAAGGTGGTCTAAAACCCCATTCATTGCATTTCGTTTATATGTGGTCTGGAGTAAAGTTGCATTTCCCATTTCAGATCTATGAAAAAGGCTGCATTTTTCACTATGGCCGGTTACTGGGTGAGCTCGTCTCGGACATTAAATCTAAACGATTAGGCAGGGCCAGGGTAGGGCGATGTTTTGCTCTCTCTGAAATCCTCGCTGAAGTCACGCGAGATCGATCCCGACAAATCCACCAAGGAATCACGATGTGTTGACCCAATGCTGGTTTAACGTTGGCCAAGCGTGGTAGACGGTGGGCCAACGTTAAAGCAGCATTAGGCCAACGTCTCGTGTTTGCTGAGGAGGGACCATAACTCATCGTGTGAGATTTACAGGGAAACTGTGACGCCACTAATGCAATCCCCCAGCCTTTAGACAGGCTGTACGACCAGCCTTTATACAGGCTTTATGGGTGACTGAGATGCAACTCATATGTGACATGAGTTCCATCGCTCATATTTTACTTACAAACACGCTCGTAAAGGCTTTCTGGTCGTCCTTGGCCGCCGTATTCAGTATTTCAGATAATATGACTCCATGATATTAAAACACACCACTACGTTATTTTCTGTGACGTCAGCCAACATTAAACCCACAGCGGGTCATTTTTACGTTGATTGAAGGAATAGGAGCTTCAGCTTTCTTTAAGGTAGGGCCACTATGGTTTTTCTCTGTCTTAGATGAGAATCCGCGCGCTGGGCAGAAAAACAACAACATTTTTTTGAGCGTCCATGATCTAATGCGCGCGCTCATTTAAAACAGATACAAATCATAGTGGCCCAGGTTTAATATAAGCCCACATGCATACGTGAAAAAACACAAATATATCAGTTCGCTTCTTCTCTCTTTCATTTGATATACACAGTCTAGTCTTAAAAAAAAGCCAGGAGTAGATTAAAACGGAAGGAAAATGTTAAGTATTGTTCATTTTTCGTTTTGTGACATTAAGATAGGGGATTATCCAGATTAGTTTGAAATAATCGACCAATAACATCGCACAGTACACTGAGACATTGCCTTTTTGTAAAACGAATCGTAAGAAATATTCTGTGAAATATTCCGTAGACACTTTTAAATGGCTACTTGGTGAAAACAATGTTATTTGGGACGCCCTCTCTCAAACTTCATTGTATTAGCCAGCTCGCTGAAAACATTGGAGGTCAAGGCTATATTGAGTTTCACAGAACATGTGTAGATTGTACATGATTGTAGGATTTTTGTAGGGCCTGAACCAAGAACGTTAGTAAAGTATGTTACTGCAAAAAACACATATTTGCTAAAGGGCTAACTAAGATAATCATGATGATTTCAAATTGAAAAGAAACCTTTGTTCTCTTTTATATGAAAATGTGTCAGAGATTTAATGGTTAAAATAATGCAAATTAAAATGAGTATAGGAATTGTCACGATGTCTTGCGTGTGCAAAGTCCCGATCTGAGATATAATGAGGCCCCGTCTGATTGGAATGAGTGATCACAAGTATCCAAAATCATCCCTGTGCTCTCATCAACAAAGAGCTGAACTTCACATCAAACACGATGGATGATTATGACATCCACCTGGTATTAAAAGGTCGTATCTGCCACTTTACAGAGTGGGAGATACAACCTTATAATCCCGAGATGTCGATGAGTTATTATGAGTATCAGCATCTTCTCCAGTGTGTTTGTTGGCTGATGCCATCAGTCACTGCCGGCAGATACAGGACATGTGATGTATCATCGCTCGGTGGTCCTGTTCATCAGGACGAAACCAGATGTAATCTTAACCACTGGAATACTCAACTTGGCACATCAAATAAGGGGTTCTGCTTTGTTTTGTATAAACTATTGGGCGGGGGCCCTAGGGTAGTGGTTAGCACCGCTGCCTTTCACGCTAGAGCTCGGAGTTTGGTTCCCGGTCTTGGCGGTTTGAAAGAAACAAAATGTTTCTTCCCCATCCACGTGTGAAACCCAGTTTAGCCTATATGTGCACAAAGGTGGTCTAAAGCCGGTTTGTATAAACTATTGTCCTATTTAATGTTATTTTACTTCATTTGTAACTGGAATTGCTAACGCAATTCCCAGCTTTAAATGACGAAAAATATTACTCTTTATGAAAAACTAACATCTTTAAAATTAAGTTATTTGATTAACTGAGCGCTTCCACATTGAATTTATTTGTAAAACCTAAACATCCATACAATTTATTTATTTCATTATCTGATCATGGGGCACAAACCATTTGATAGATACCAGTGATATTTCTTTTTATTTGAAACTTGTTTGAAAAAAGTATTTAATATACGGCCGTAGCAAGACAATGGTTAAAAAAAATGGAAATGCGACCACTTATATTAGAAATACTCAAGTTGTCACATCAAATATGCGTCGGATACATAATTAATCCCTGACTACCTTCTGTATTAATTATTTAATTGTGTTAGGAATACCAGCTTCAAACTATGAAAAATGACGAAAAATATCTTTATTTGGAAAGAATAAACACCAGGAAAACTCTCTAGATCCGCCCTGTTCTGGGTGGGGGGGATGTGAAGGTCACATGACGCAGTAGCAAACAACTGTTGCTATGACTGTTCGCCTCTGTATGGCGTTTTACCATAGACTCCTTCCACCGACTCCTAATTTTGTAAACTGTCGATGGATAAAATGAAATGAATAGGGCTTTAGGCCACCTTTGTGCACAAATAGGCTAAACTGGGCCAGGAGAACCTCCTGAGGATGGTGAGATGATTGAGATGACACTGTCCTCCAGACACAGGATTCGAAATTCGAGCTCTGGCGGTCTGAGGCCGAGTACGCTACCTCTCGGTCACGGAGGCTCCCCACAATACTAACTTTCACACGTGGATGGGGAAGAAACATTTTTGTTTCTTTCAAACCGCCGAGCCCGGGAACCGAACCCCGAACTCTGGCGTGAAAGGCAGCGGTGCTAACCACTTTCCTAGGGCCCCCGCCCATACCTATAGCAAGCAGGAGACAATAGTCTATTATAAAAGATAGATGATATACAATAAACAGTTTTTCGAAACTTGTGCGACATTCACATTATGACAACAAAGATAAATACAAATTGGAAAGATAAATCCGTGTGAAATCGCCTACAGATATATCGCTGATAATAGCGAGTGAACGCGGAAGTCGTGAGTGAATCTGAATAATTCATAAGTGGCTTCAGCTACACGTCTTTTCTTACAGCTAATGTAAATTCTGGCCCCGTGTCCGACAATCACCCTGTGTTGGCTTAATGTTGACACACCGTCTGCCACAGTGAGACAACGTCAACCTAACATTGGTTCGTCGTCTTCTGTTTTCTGGTTTTCTGGGGGTGGTTAGCATTGCAGAGCAACATTTTAGTGAGGACTGGAAATAAATAACAATGTTTATTAAAGAAAACCTAAACACTATATAACATTACTTTAACCCTGTCAAGCCTGCAATGATAAACTAAAGCATATTTGGCATTGAAATCAAAACTGAATGTATCTTAATTATCAAATGTCAAATGGAATGTCCAGCTAGGCCCACATATAAATTATTTTTTTATTTTAAAATCCCCTGCCTTCTACAACTCTCAGCAGGCCGATAAATTAACGTATCTGTTCTCCATGTGTACGTTTCTTCTTCACCCGATCTATTTGTTGGTTGTTTTGCTCACTGTCAGTGTGTTCGATAGTTTTTGTTGTGGCTCCTTCATTGTTCTATGATAGGATATATTCCGGCGATTATATAGGATTGGATCCGTTATTGGTTTAGGGCTGTGACCTAAAAACATGCAGCACATTGCTATAAAATAAGTGTCCTATTCATATATAAATTACAGTGACGCTAAATTAAAGAGTAAGCCAGCATGTACTGGTTTCACGCTTTTTATAGTAATATGCAAAAATCAATAAAAAATGGCCATCACACACACAACGTGTGTGACGATGCTGGCCTGGAAAACATACATATAATAAACAGGACACGTTGAACCATTGTTGGGTTGATGTTGGCTCAGCGTTTTCGACGCTGGCCCAGCATTATACCAACAATGGTTCAACATGTATGCGTTCAGTCATTCCCACTCCGCCCACGTTACCATTCAGTCCAATTATTCAGGACGCAGAGAGTCAGCAAATCTAATTTGTCACCAATTTTCCCTGTATGAACACTACACCACGTGATAGTGATATAAACTAGTCACGTGACCGTGATATCTCACATAACATTTCAATCCCTGATTTCAATCCCAGTTTTGTTTACGTAAAGTCGTGAATTTTTGACCCATCAATTGGGATTTTCTTGTTATAAGCACCGCATGTGTATAAATGGACACATAAACGTGCATTTTTTGCAATAAATCTACGTTGCCTCTCTGTGAGTGAGTGAATATTGCTTCACGTCGCTATCTGCACAATCATGTTAATATCGCGACAAAAAGAAGCCCGAAACCGGGGTTATGCCCTACTCTTATTTCGAATGCCTTCAAGGATTCTTTATAGTGCACAGTACCATAGGCAGCACTGTACGCTCCAGTTTGGTGCACTGTATATGGACAACCGTTGCCTCTCACACAATAGAAATAATTAATTTGGCAAATAGGTGCATTTGTAAAAATGTTTATTCTGGTTTGTTGAATATTTGTTTTGCTGTGGAATCACCTCGTGGGCCCGGCTCTTATACAGGTAGTGACGAGTGTTGCTATTTCTGATTTGTCGCACCTCTGCGCTCGATTCACTGGTGCTGTGTGCGATCCATTAATTTAGTACCGTACTACGGGCTCACATGTCGTCATATTTTAGGTCGACCTATAATAAGGTTAGGTCGATCGATACCGCATACTATCAGTTTATTTGATCATCCATACAGGATTCCGTCAAGAATAGTACTAGAATAACCACGCAAATTCCAGAAACGTTGAACCAATGTTGGTTGATTAAGACCTGCATCTGCGATGTTGGCTGAACTGTAAATTGACACCGAGTCAAAGCTTACTGGGAAAATACATCCTCATTTATTTATTACCCGCATCCAACAGTAAATTATCAGTAAATGCCTTCCAATCTTCACCCACTTGAAGTTGTGTCTCGCTGACGCGATCCACAACTTCAAGCGAGTGAAAATTAGCCAGTCTAACCCTTACCAGTTGCTTACAGCGCTGGAATATTTTTGTATAAACCATAGAGCCTTAAATTTGAAATCATCATAAATGTCTTAGTTAGCTCTTTCCGCTTTATTTGAATACCTATGTTATGGGTGTATGACCATTATAATTATTTACTCTTTAAGTGCGGGGATTGACTATAGATTACGTCAGATTACGCTAGATTCGGACGCCTAAACTCAGTCCTCGCGCTGAAAGGGTTAATGCAGGCGCTGGCCCAACACTAAGCCAATATTGGGTGGGAATCTGTTGTTTACTGGGATGCTGACGCAAATGCAAACAGCGGTAACTGCTTAATTTTGTTTGCATTTGTGTGACAGTATTAAGCTCACGACATCAATCAAACAGAAGCTAATCCAATGCTGGTTTAATGTTGGCCCACCGTCTACAACATTGTCCCAACATTAAACCAGCATTGGGACACTGTTTCGTGTTAGTTGGGACATCAATCCGCTCAGCAGAATGTAGTTGACTCAATTACTTTGTCACATTTTCCTCAGTGGAGCTGTTATGTTGAATGCGCGAGGTTTTTTATCTTGCCACGCAGACCATAATAGACTACATATTTCTTGGTAGTCTCTGATACAGACCACATTCAGCCAGCATTTATCATGGCATAATCTGTTAGGATTCAAGAGATATTGCTCAACAATTTTTTATTTTTTATCTCATAGATCTTTTGTATAACTAGAGATATTGTTCAACAGGTTTTTTTTCTCGTTGATATTTTGTATAATTAGATACATTGTTCAAAGGTTGTGTGTTGATCTCATTGTTCTTTTGTATAAGTTAGAGATATTGTCCAACAGTTTTGTGTTTTGATCTCATATTGTTCTTTTGTATAATTAAATAGAATAAAGGATCAGAGTGGGCTAAGGCTATTCCCAGAAAGCCACGGGCGGCTTATAGAGAAGAACCAATAGGGGTATACCTATAACACGCTCGCATGCAATTGAGATGTGACCTATAAATATGAACAGTACAGTGGTTTATGGTTTTAATGTTCTCTGTTGTCTAGGACCGTTGAAACGCGTTGTGGTTCACCATCCGTTTTGCGAATATTGTACATAACGCGATAGAATTTACTGATCTGCGAATATTTAACCCTTTCAGCTAGGGGACCGTCTTTATACGGCAGAATCTGACGTCTGTAGACGGACGTCTGTAGACGCCAGATTCTGACGTATAAAGACGGTCCCCGTATTGAAATAATTAGAATATGTATAATAGCCGTAGACCCGTAACATAGGTATTCAAAGAAGAAAAAAGAGCTAACTAAGACATTAACGATGATTTCAAATTGGAGAAAACCCTTTGGTCTCCATAGTTTATACAAAAATATGTCAGCGTTGTAAAGGTTAATAACAAAAATCGATGAAAGTCTACACACATTATGTACTAGTCACCCCCTCCCCCAACACACCAAAGCAATTTGTTGAGATAAGTATGTCAAAATTATTTAAAATTTGATATCTGTAACATGTAATGAATTAATAAAAAAGGACATTTCACAAAAGGACATTTCACCATCAAAGTGAAACAAGAATTGCATTTTTTTCAAATGGACTAACTTATGTGATAAAAAACGAAGAGCCACCAAATTCAGGGGTGTTTCGGGGGAGAAATAATTATCCGAGAAAAAGTTCACACAACAAATTCAAATAACAACGCAGAAAATTGAAAAAGGGTGCTCTCATGACAGTATGTTATGAAACAGAATATAATCACTTTATATAATAATGCGGTTTTGCTATATTGTTAGGATTTTTTGTGTTGTTCACTAAAGATTGTTAAAAAATGATTCTAATTGAGCTTTAATTAATCCATGCATTTACGCTTAAAATTGCAGCCTCTCGCTGACAAAATATTTAGAAATTAGAAATGGAAATAGAGCCTTTAGAATGTTGTCTATACAAAAACTGAAATGTTTTTTTTAACAAGAACCTTCATATTGAATCGCGTGGATACCGTCGTTTAAGCTTTAATCCCTCACGCTCTAAGCTATTCAATTTAAATTTGCAGTAACTTGAAATTGTGTCTCGCGATCCTCAGCTTCAAGAGACTAAAAATTATTCGCAGTCGCACAAAGAAACTGTTCCACAAGTGAAAAGGAAATAACACTATAGTCGCCATCAGTGCTCTAATCAGTGAGGTAAGTCGCCTGCAGTGCTTAATGGGTCAGGCGTCCATAGTCTCTGATGGGTTAATCAATAAGTAGAGCTCTAAACCAGGGAGCGGGTTCTGTTAGAGGTAGATAGTGCGCAGGGCCGTGTAATGTCTGTGTCGTCACTCGCGTAATTCCTTGTTTAGTACCACCCTCCAAAAGCCGCGCTGCCCATCCCACAGCCAATATCCTGCAAGCACCACTCTCGCTGACCAAATGATGATTTGATGTTGAGCCAGCGTCGCAGACGCTGGCTCGACATCAAATTGTCATTGGCTCAGCATGTTGCGTTAGGTATAATTTATGTTCGTACATTAAAAAAATACAGTTCCAATCCATACTGTACCACCAGGCATTTGACTAGCGAGACAACCGTAGACTCATCAATCAAGCTGATGCGGTCATGATGTCATATATGTTTAGGCTCTATGTGGGGCAGAAAGGGATTAGGCTATAATAAAACTCTTTGATGTGCTATCTCGCTGCTGAAATGAACACTAAATCTAAATTGCCGCAATTTATATAGCTCACGTGGTGAGTCTCTAATTTAATGGGGGAATAAATGGCAGTAGAATGTCAACAGATCACGTAGGGCCTATATACACTGGCATATCACACTGCCATGCAGCGAAACTTCTTCAAATGCTTCTACATGCATATAATTAAACAAAATGTTAAATAAACTGTTTTTGTGGATTTCCTTTATATGCTCTGAATCTCCATCTGAAGCTCAATGTACAAATCAAATAGACGGACGAGTACGATGAATCGGACTAAAAATGGCGCCGTTTTTTTCTTTGCAAGCGACATAAATAGTACAGTAGCAGATGGAGGAAAATTTGGAGGTACCTAAACCGACAGTACAGCATCAACCCAATTCTTAGAGACCCCTGGGAACAAATTTAGACAAGTTAACAAATGTTGTACCGCCTGTTTAGGTAACTCCTTAAATATGGCTCTTTTTGGTGTCTGCTGATGTATATAAACGGTTATTACTTTTTCAAAATGCAAACTCGCAAGTTCAGAAAACGGATACGATTTTTAAATTTTCGCAGCTCGGGTATAAACGATTTATCCTTCATAACGCAATTTACATGCGGATTTGATATGAATGTTCTGAAACCCGGTTCCTTGTTCACAGGATAGGTCGGAAATTGCACGGATCCGATACAAAATGCCGTTCGTACATGCGTCCTGCGTACGAGCGGTTTTAACTAATAATAATTACCTACGTAATCTGAAGTCTATAAACTGTTTAAATGTAGCATAGGGGTTTAACACTTTCAAGTTATCTGTTTGAAATGTTCAGCCATTCTATATTCTATCTCGCTGACGCGACTGATAACGTAACGTTATAATTTGCTGTATACTATAATTCACTTATAGTAGGATGAGGGGTGGATTTGCAGCGGGTGGCAATATAATGTAGCTTTGTTCTGTTTAACCATTTAACCCCCAAGTTATTTAATTGTAGTTTAACTCGCTTGAAGTTGTGTCTCGCTGACACAGTTGTGACAAAATGGAGGTCAGCGATTTTGAAATATTCCTGATCTATGTCAGGTATTATCTTGAACGTGTTTAAAAGCTGGTAATTATTGTTCTAATAAAAATGAAAATAGTTGATATCACAGCAAACACGAGACATTGACCCAATGTTGTTTTAATGCTGGGTCAGCGTCGCACATTATAGACCAACATTAAAGCAGCATTGGGTCAGCGCCTTCTGATTTCTGGGATTAGCTTCACTATTTCCCATTTTCTCTATTCTCTCTGTTCTTCCCTATGCTCACGTTTGATGTGCGTGCATCGATTTACTGGGCATCAAAAAACAATTTTCAATTAAATTTTAGTGCCGAGTGAACAGTGGGCAATTACAATAACCACACTGGCTGAAATGAGTCCTAGTGGATGCAGGTATCCTCGCTTTTTAGTCAGACATTCTATCCCTCGTTAATTGAAGACAATTAGATGATTAATTAGAAAAAGTCCTTCATATCCCTTTACAGCTATTCAATCGATGTTTCAGCATCGCGGGGATCGACTTTAGACGTCAGAATCCGACGTCTATAGACGTCAGATTCTGACGTCTAAAGTCGATCATCGCGCTGAAAGAGTAAAATATTTATAATGGCCGTAGACCAGTAACATTGATATTCAAATGAAGCGAAAAGAGCAAACTAAGACATTTATGATGATTTCAAAGTGAAAAAACTCATTTGGGCTCTTGGTTTTATAAAATATTTCAGCACTTTGAGTGTTAACATTCCCAAATATTGCTGACGCCAATGAGTGAAGGAGTTATCTGCTCTGCAATGGCGAATAGAAGTAGTTGCTTACTTTTGAAGTGAGTATAATAGATTCACATTAACCTTGGTGAATAATTTTCGCTGATTTCTCAGTGAATACTCAACCAATTTATTGTCATGACATTGTACAAGGTTATTGGTTAGTGATACGGCGACTACACGGAAAATATCATTGAAAACTATTGTATAGTGTAAAAGTTAGTCTATTTATCATGTAATGAACAAAATAAAAATGTCGCCCTCTATAAACCCATCAACTTCGTCTCAGAATTTTATGGTCTAACTTCTGAAATACGTTTTAAAACTTTGCGAAATTTAGTCACCGCCTGACTAGACAATATTGTGAAAAATTTCCGCGAAATTTATTCACTCTGGTTAGTGAATTTGATGTGAATCTGACTATACTGCTATGCAAAGGCAAAACACAGTATCTGCTTACATGTAAAGTAAGCAGATACTACCTTTTGGCTTTGCACGTCAGTATAGTTACTGTTATTTTTTTTTGCACGTTAAACTGTTAAAGTAGGATTCCGGTTTGGATGATTAATCATGCAATTGCCTGGAAAAATCATCGCTTCAACTCGCTTCATATTTACATCTGAATTGCTTCCTCAGGAATGTAGTTTTTTCCTCAGACAACCTATGATAAAGGATAGATGCCATTTATAAGTCGACTGTGAATAATATCTCCCATTGAAGCATATCATTTTGCTGCACGCAATTTCAGTTAGGATTTTGTTATAAATGTTTAGTTACACCTGTCTCTATTTCAACTATAATTATTGTATATTCAAGTCTAGTAGATACATATCATTCAAAATATCGGCATGACAACCACTAAAATAAATAAGCGAAAATAATTAGCTTTGCATGGCAATCATTCGTGATAAATGTTGAAATCACTTATGGGAGTCCAGGCTATTTATTTATTGTGAAATAATTAGGTCTGCGTAATAAGGGTAGAAACAATTTTATGCTTTAGCAAGTCAAGTGGCCTTTTAAAAATGGTATTGTGCATTTATTCCATATTCGTGCATTCAGCGTAAAAGGAGTAGAAATCATTTTATGCTTTAGGAAGTCAGTGAGCCTTTTAAAAATCGTTTGTGCATTAATAACAGAGTCGTTCACTAGGCCTACTATTTTGTACACCAAGAAAAAATACGATGGTGAACAAGTGATCATAGAAAAAAGAAAAGCACAAAAAGGTATGCATGTACTGATAACACGATCGAGTAATAAAGAACATGAAAGAAACGTTGAAATTACAAAAAATTGTGAAGTGGAAAAAATATTAAGTTGAGAAGGCAGGTGATATGCGTGGGCTGCCTTCAGCTGGCTGTCGCCACACTGACTCCCTGGCCATATTGTCCTGCCAACCCTTCTTCTCACTCATTCAATTAACTACATCTGCGAAGCCTCTAGTATGCCGTCCTCCCTTTGCAGCCAAAGTGTTGTATGTGACACTCATTTGAGTGTCACATACAACACTTTAATTGCAATGGGGACAAGAAAACGAATAAGTAAAGCAGACTGTACATGTATCATATTAGTCCGAGCGAGATATACTCCTGTTTTCCGTTTCATTTGAAGCGAACATTACAGAGAATTTTTTATCCACACCTGCACATATTTTTGCACAATTTTAATGGCTAATCCTGTATTCATAGCATTTGACAAAATAAAATACTTACAATTAAACAATTATACATATAAGCTATATTTTCAAAATCCAATATGTCGTTGTTGTTTAAGAGCCACAATCAGGCTAAAATCATAAAAAATCATTTTTTTTATTTCGGCTTCTTAATATGACCATGTGATGTAAACTTGTCCATAGACTAGAACTGCGAAAGTTTTTTTAATTTGTGTTGCGCATTTACCATTTAAGCGAGATATAAAGACGAAACTCCCCCATTTCTTATTTTGGACATGCATTAAGAAGCCAAAATAAAAATACTGTTTTTTTTTATGATTTTAGCCTGATTATGTCTCTTTAAGTATGATTAAATCTTTAAACGTCAGTTGCGACTATTGAAGTTAAGTGTTTTTTGTATATGGTTCCACGAATAACGAGCGGAGTATATATATTATATACTCGAGCAGATCAGTTTTTATTTCATTATCGTCATTAAAGCACCAGTTTAGATAGTTCACCCACTTGAAGTTGTGTCTCGCTACTGCGACCCACAACTTCCAATGAATAAAAATCCTATATATCTGATGCAAAATTGTATTATTTTTGCCTACAGAAATTGACATTACAAACCGTTATCTCAAACGCAAAATTATATGATAAAAACCGCAACAGTCGTAACTTGCGTTCAGAGGTTTAATCATACTTAACCCTTGTATGCCTACTGCTGAAATATTTGTAAGTATTTTTCATTCATTTGAAGCTGGAGCTGCTAACGCAACTTCCAGCTTCAAATGAATAAAAAATGTAATAATTTATGAAGAATAGAATATTGAATTATTTGATTAACTGAGCATTCTAGGACAAGATATGTAACAAATTTTAGTGGTATTTTATTTAGTCTTAAATGTGTCTAAAAACGTATATATATACGGTCTTAAAAGCACAAGGATCAACAATAACGACATGTTGGATCAACGTCATCAACTGGACAATGAACGTCAGCCGACGACGAGTTAACCCTTTCAGCGCAGGGGTCGTCTTTAGACGTCATAGCCTGACGTCAAATTGTCTCCGCACTAAAGGAGTTAAAAATGTATAATGGTCGTAGACCCATAATATAGGTATTCAAATGAAGCGGAAAGAGCTAAGTAAGACATTTATTATGATCACAAATTGATAAAAATCCTTTGGTCTCCATGGTTTATACAAAGATATTTCAGGGTTGGAAGGGTAACGTATTGCTCACATAGTATAATTATTCCACTCAGCCTCTCTCCATCATGGGTAATCACACAGCTTGTTTATTACGTTGCCAGATGTCTCAGATGGCTGCAAATGAGAACGGCCGATTTTTATCGTAGAGCAGTACTGCCGTACAAAGCCAAAAAGCATTATCTGCCTACTTTGCAAGTAAGCAGATACTGCCTTCTGTCTTTGCAGAGCAGAGTGCCTGTTATTACGACCGCCTGCGTGGCAACACAAATTACATCATCAGCCAGACAGTTTCTTACAATTATGCAATAACAGTGAAATTAATGTGCATTTGATTGCAAGTCATCCAAACATTATCCAAACCATAAATTTCATGACCGCCTTACATATTATTTTACGTTTTATATTAATTTGTAATGTTGTTATATTTTTATCGTTGGTTGGCTAACAGACGGTTTATGTTTTTTCAACGGAGGTTCATCTTAATAATTATTCTTCAGGTCTTATATTTCTCTGTGAGACACTTCATATATTAACGAACAGTCGAGCCATTTTAGAATGCATGAATTCATAAAGTAACGATAAATAGTGGCTTTAAAAAACAGGCCAGAGTGGTCTTAAACAGTCTAGGTTGTTTATTGTTAAATTTAGTTTTTTTGACAATAATTGTATTCATTGTTATTTTAACACAAATGCCTGATGATGTCATCGTAGATTATTGTGTAGATACGATGTTTATCTCTCACATCATCGATATATAAAGTCATGGTCTATTAATTTAGACATCTAGGCCTACCTTAACCATCTAACTACTCCTGTTAGTCATATTTACGCACTTGAGAATCCCATAAGACCAGACAGTTCCTTTTGCATTGAAGTGAGAAATTAGACACCAATTCGTATCTTGGGGAGGCGAAAGAGATTGGGAAAAATACCTGGAGGCTAAACATATTGTATTATAATCAGAAATGCTAACACTCATCAGACACTCAAAACGTAATTCTTGAGCCGAAATATCGTAATTTGACAACGTCGTCAGATGGTACTAAAATTTATTTTCAAGTGATTATAGTTTTCCATGTGTTTGGATGAACCTAATATTGATTGAAATCGTAGTATAATTTAGCCAGGCGTAGCAGCGTAACTGGATGTTACAAATCGCATCTACTCCACCCAAGGCGCACTATGCATGTTAGCATTTTGTTTAATGATGTGTTTGATTATCACACTCTTGTTATATCTGTGCTTGCAGGTTGTGGGTGGTGCCAAAAGATCAACACGACACTCCAGAGTCTCAGCAAATCGGCTACATCAACGTAATCCCGGCCCGTAACGAATTCGGTATCTTCGACAGCTTCGGTGACACGGTCCGCAAGTTCAACTGTCACCTGCGACAGCGCCCGCTCCCAGGTAAGTGCCCCCTCTGACGGTGACGGTGGATAACATTTCATCTGTTTAAAATGTGTTAAATAGAATACACTATGAGTTAGGGAAATGCGGGCATCACAGATAAATTGAAGCATTAAGAAACCAATTAAAATTACGGAAGTGAGCATATGTCACATATTTAAGCCCTCACTGTAGACGTTTGTACGGAGGCTTTAACATTTAGAGTCATCAATTGTTTCATTTCTGTTTTAGGTTACATTCATTTAACGCTAAAAGTGCCCACGCAATTTTAACTGTCCAAAAAAGCCCATTTAATTAACAAAACAAAACACAACATTTTGTGACCAGAATATATTTCATCAATTCAAATTTGATTTGACTCATTTCTGGATGTAGGCTACATAATCTGTGATCATACTAAAAATTGGCGGTATTTCCTTTTCGAAGTGGGGAATGTTTCTTAGGCTGCACGTGAAAACTAAACACATTTAAACCCAATTAACACCCAGTTATTTGCTCGCATTCCAATATGGCCGCTGGCGGCTATTTTGAAATATGCATCACTGTGACCATTCCCCCGGGCTTTCAAACGTCTACGCTGGAAGGGATCATAATACCTAAAATAAAGTGAGAAATGTAAGTGGGTTTCTATGTCAGGGACATGACTAAATGTAACGCCCTTTTTCTGAGGGAATACAACATTCACTATTTTACTATGGTTTTACAAAATCTGATACTACTTTTTTATTCTTGACGACAGGGTATCTACAAAGACTTGTTCGCAATATGTTACATGTTTCATAAAAACAACAAAGCTCTTTAAAGGGTTAAATTTAAAAATACACTGATACAGAATAAATAAACTCAAGGTAATATCATCTTTTGCCTATAGGATTCAAAACAATTAAGTTGAAAATGTATTTCACCTGAAGCCAGAAATTATGTTAGCAATTCCTGCCTCAAATGAAATGATTAATCGCACCATAAAAATTAGTCTTTATTTAATCTTTTTTCGTAAATGAAATCAACATTTTGCATTGAAAACAATAGGGAAACTCGTGTTGATATTGACCAGAAGCTCTGTTTGAAATCACGATCGTCCTTGAAATGAAAGAGGTTGGCACTCAGAAAAATGGTTATCTCGTCTCGACAGCCGGCTTGTTATCTGGCAGACTAGAAAACACGAGACGCTGACTCAATGATGGGTTCATGCTGGCTCGCCGTCTCTGACGTCGGCCCAACATTAAGCCAACATTGTGTTAACAACTCGTGTTATCTGGCAGTAGATTCAGCAGAGAGAATGAGGAGCGGATCGATTCTTGATTTTTATCAAATAAATGAAATGTGAGCAAACAATACGACTCACAAAATTAGAACAGCAAGGTGTGTAGAATGTTGTATGCTATAACATTGTTTTCAATTATTCTAAATCTTGGTGTAGAGTAGATCCAGATTTGGCGCTATCGATGACCCCTGAAGTCAAATTTTCTATATTGTATGTACTTTTCCATTACAATTGTCCTGCGACACTAAATATGTTGTCTCGTACAATTGTATTGCGTTTTCTAAATTTCTACTCGCCAGGTGTCACTCTGGTAGACTATCGTTATCGGGGAGATGGAACATTGACTAATAATGCAAATCAAATGATTCTTATATAATTAAGTACATGTATAGGCCTGTAGGTCCACCATTGCCTCATTCCATCGTGCAAAGACAAACAGCAGTATCAGATTACTTGAAAAGTTGGAAGTTACTGCTATTAGCCTTCGCAACAGCAAACAGCAATATCTGCCTATTTATCAAGTCTGCAGATACTGTTCCTTGCCTGGCAAACACAACACACTCGCAAATGTCATAACGCTATATCGTCTTTCGTGAATAATATCAGGAGAAGGATGTAAATGGTGGTTTTGATGACGGTTTCATTTTCTATGGTGAATATAAGAACACAGAAACACGAAATGCTGACAAACCGACGGATCCATTTTAATCCTCAGATTTCAACATTTCGCGACCCCTATCGTGTCTGTCGTGTCAGAACGTTAGTCTGTAATCTACTCAATCATGTCTGCAATCTCCTATATGTGTCGTGTATGAGCGTTATTCTGCAATCTCCTATCTGAGTCGTGTTTGAGAGCGGTCTCGGCGGTTAAAGAAACAAAAGGAGGTTCTCCTGGCCCAGTTTAGCCTATATGTGCACAAAGGTGGCCTAAAGCCCGATTCATTTTATTTCATTTTGTTTGAGAGCGTTAGTCTGCAATCTCCTATATATGTGTTGTGTTCGAGTGAGTTATTCTGCAATCTCCTATCTGAGTCGTGTTTGAGCTTTATTCTGCAATCTCCTATCTGAGTCGTGTGAGAGCGTTATTCTGCAATCTCCTATCTGAGTCGTGTCTGAGCGTTATTCTGCAATCTCCTATCTGAGTCGTGTTTGAGCTTTATTCTGCAATCTCCTATCTGTGTCGTGTTTGAGCTTTATTCTGCAATCTCCTATCTGTGTCGTGTTTGAGCGTTATTCTGCAATCTCCTATCTGAGTCGTGTCTGGGCGTTATTCTGCAATCTCCTATCTGAGTCGTGTTTGAGCTTCATTCTGCAATCTCCTATCTGTGTCGTGTTTGAGCGTTATTCTGCAATTTCCTTGATGTGTCGTGTCTGAGTGAGTTATTCTGCAATCTTCTATCTGAGTCGTGTCTGAGCGTTATTCCGCAATCTCCTATCTGTGTCGTGTCTGAGCGCTATTCTGCAATCTCCTATCTGAGTCGTGTTTGAGCTTTATTCTGCAATCTTCTATCTGAGTCGTGTCTGAGCGTTATTCTGCAATCTCCTATCTGTGTCGTGTCTGAGCGTTATTCTGCAATCTTCTATCTGTGTCGTGTTTGAGCTTTATTCTGCAATCTTCTATCTGAGTCGTGTCTGAGCGTTATTCCGCAATCTCCTATCTGTGTCGTGTCTGAGCGTTATTCTGCAATCTCCTATCTGTATCGTGTCTGAGCGTTATTCCGCAATCTCCTATCTGTGTCGTGTGAGAGCGTTATTCTGCAATCTTCTATCTGTGTCGTGTCTGAGCTTTATTCTGCAATCTCCTATCTGTGTCGTGTCTGAGCGCTAATCTGCAATCTCCTATGCAGATTTTGTCTTAGTACTTCTCTGAAATATCCTAGCTGGTTCTTGTAAGCTATAGTCTGCAGCTATACGCCAGGATATAAAAAAAACAGTATCTAAATTTTAATCTCCCGCCATTATATGGATTGATGGCACAATTCTGATGGGAATGAACGTTAACATGAGATTCCCTGCCTATCTTTGTGCATTGAACAGCATAGGCACCTAATATGTATACGACACATATATAATTTGAAAAGAAATAATTTAGATGCATTGTTTGTGTTCTATGTAAACGTCACATATATGAATAAGAAAATAATAATTGTGATGACTTGTTTGTGTTGTTTGTCTCCAGGACGTATTATGAACGTGGAGTCACAGGAGATGAAGTTCCACGAGTGGGGAGTAGGTGTGGATCCAGACGAGAGCTGCTGGGTCGAAAGTGTCAAATACAACGTCAGCTTCCTCGTCGTAATACGTGTGTTCTACGACCTGGGGCCACCAGTCTGCGAGGAAATAGGTAACATGTTTTTGCTACGCTCACTTATGAGTGGGATATATACTGATGCAATACTTGCTTACAATTGTAGACAATTGTTTTCCAAGGTTATTTTCTGTATACTGTACTACAGAGAGAGGTTGAGCATACGCCTACCTTACATGTGGAGCCTATCTCGCGAAAGAAATTTTTCATGGAATAGCATCTTCATTTATCCAGTTATCTGCTACCGGCAGACTGGTAGTCTGACGGTCAGACCTGATAGGGCAAGGTGTGGAATAGTGACAATATCTTTTTTACATTTGCGACCCACTTCAAGTCATCTTGGTCAAGATGCGCGACAGTGGTGGAGCAGAAGTAAAACACAAAACGTTTCAAAGTAGATTAAGATTACAAAGACTAACATTTGAACTTTCTTCAAAATGTTCGTGGACAATCACTAAAAATTTCAAATTAATTACTACTGTTTTTAGAACATTATAAAGACTTTTTAATAAAAACATGATGTTTCCGGAAATTTAATAGATTGTTTCAAGCTTTCAACATTGTTTATAAACATTTTCATATCCCACAAAGGTTAATCTTTTTTTCAAATGTGTCTGTGTTACTTTGAAAATTAAAATGATTTGATTTTAATCATAATGATTGAGTTACAATGACCCAGAATGACACCTTTCAGGTCACCAAATGCCGGGTCAATGTTGAGTCACCGTCTACAACGCTGGTCCAACATTTATCCAGCATTGCGTCAATGTCGAACATGTGTAATTCCCTTCGAATGTAATAAAACACCATCTAGGATAATTAGAACATATAGATTGAGACCCGCATAGCTATCGACATAAAGATCAATATTGTAAGCTATCTGATAACTTGTGCAACCCATATCACAATAATTCACACCATAAGACGGTAATGCACACCCTCTATCCAGGTATGATGGTATGCGGCCACATCTCTCTTTAACCCTTTCAGGACGAGGACCGACTTTAAATGCCAGAATCTGACGACGTCAGATTCTGACTTTTGAAGTCGATCCCCACACACTAAAAAAAATAAAAAATTATAATGGCTGTAGAGCCATAACATAGAAGCTGGAAATTGCGGTAGTGATTCCAGCTTCAAATGACGAAAAATAGAAACAAACAATTCAGCAGCACAAAGGTTGGATTACATGTCCCAGCAGACACAAGACATTGACCCAATGCTGTATTGATGTTGGGCCGGTGTCGTAGACGGTGGGCCAACATCAATACAACATTGGGTCGATGTCTTGTGTCTGCTGGGGTGGTAGCACTTATTGTTTGGCTGTTAAACGATGATTCTTTTCATTCTATGCCCCTCAACTATCTATATCTCAGCCACCATCCCAAAACGTTCACCAAATGTTGTTTTAATGCAGGCTCACCGTCCGTGACGTTGGGCCAGCATTAAAACAACATTTTATCAAAGTTTTTGTTTTGTTGAATTGCCTTGATGGATTCTACCGACATTGTTACAATTTATTATTATTAATATTTTAATGAAGCTATCGACATATTAATTGTAATGGATACAAAATTATAATTAGGCTTATAATTTAAAATCTAATTAAATAACGAGTGATGACCATTTTTTAAAAGTTCTTTCAGTTTATGAAACAGGTGTGGCTATCAAATGTAGACCTACTAAAACAATCAATTTTGTGACAAATGATATCATATGCCTTTCAGTGGGACATTAATATTCCTAATCCATCCGTGATTGATTTTAATTACGGTGGATTGTTTATAGGGCCATGAGATTTTATTTTATATTTGTTTTATTTCATATTTCGTGCCCACGAAATAGTATTTCGTGCCTACAAAATAGAATTTCGTGGACACGAAATAAATCACTAATACGCTTCATTCTGTCTGAAATAATGCATTCATACTCATTTTCTACCAGGCTGTGCTGATTTTGTGCCGTCCTGTGTCGACCATGGATCCCAGTTCGGCGCCGCTGAGTTCGACTCTTTTGGGGAAGTGGTGCGGAAGGCCCACAGCTGGGTGTGTCATCAGCAAAACGTCCGCGTGACTAACATGCAGTCCATAGATTACAAGCTGCGACACGGCACAGGTGAGCCAAGAAAGGGGACGTGGCGCATTGGGAGAGCGCCTGACTGCCTCGCCATCTCATGCATGCATCCCGGGTTGGAACCCCGCTGATCCTACTTGTTTTTTTACAGAGAAATATAACTGTTGCTCCTTTTCAGTGTGACTAGGCGAACACATTTATGGCGGCCTCGTCGAGTTAAGGTTGAGAACAATGTAACGAAGTTAATTTTGAACACTGGAACATGAAGAGTGGTCAGTGACATGAATAAAACTGTGGCGCTGTAGGGGGGGGGGGAGGGTATATTTACTTTAGTATATGTGTTACTAAGGAGATATTAACCTGCTTCTATTTTTCATTCATTTAAAGCTGGAATTGCTAACGGAATTTCAAGCCTTAAATGACGAAAAAATATTACATTTTCTATGGAAAACAGACACCTTTCAAATTGAAAACAATGAATAACAGAGCATTTCTCATAAAAAAATTATCAATTTTAGTGACATTCTATTCATTTTGAAACTTACTTGAAACCGTATATATATATACGGTCCCAGCAGGATAAGGGTTAACTTTTAAAATGTTAAAAAAAAATATTTTTTACATTTCATTTTTAAATTAGGGAATTTGGATGATAAATTAACATTAAACTTGCTAGATTGTCATGTTTAAATTTTGCTTCGAATCGTGAATATTAAAGTAATTTTTACCCCTTTGAAGTTGTGGGTCGCAGTAGCAAGACACAACTTAAAGTGGTATGGGTGGAATTTCTGTAGACGTCAGATTCTGACGTCTAAGGTCGATCCCCGCACTGTAAGACTAAAAATATTTCTACTGGCCCTAGGGTAGTGGTTAGCACCGCTGCCTTTCACGCTAGAGTTCGGGGTTCGTTCCCCGGTCTCGCGGTTTGAAAGAAACAAAAATGTTCCTTTCCTATCCACTCGTAAAAAACTCAATATTGTGGGGAGCCTCTGTGACCGAGAGGTAGCGTGCTCGGCCTCAGACCCCCAGGGTTTGAATTTCGAATCCTGTGTCTGGAGGGTAGCGTCATCTCACTCATCTCACCATCCTCAGGAGGTTCTCCTGGCCCAGTTTAGCCTATATAAGCACAAAAATGGCCTGAAGCCCGATTCATTTCATTTTTATTTTCTACTGGCGGTACACCCATAACATAGGTATTTAAATAAATTAGAAAGAGCTAACTAAAACATTTATGATGATTTCAAATTAAAAAAACCTTTGATCTTCATGGTTTGCGCGCTTTAAAGGTAAATGCTGATCAACAAGAAGGGTATTAACTCTGTGTTGTTTTATACTATGTAGCTGTCTCGCCCTGCTCCGTTTTCCACACAGGACTTTATTTATGAACATGATTAAGGAACCTCATACGCTATTATAAAGAATATATACGAACCGTCCTTTCATTTGGCCTGCCTGATAAACGCTCGTACATCGTCCAAAGATTGCCGTGTGCTGAATTCAGACGAGAATAATAAAGGCGGTGCTGTCGTCTGCTTACCCAATTATCTCCTAGCAACCAAAGTGTTATATATGTGTCACTTAATTCTTACAGCCCTGAAATATGGGTGTATAAACCATGGTAGTCGACGTAGAGTTTGATAAAGTTGGACTCACATTACTTATAATGGTTGTAAATGAAATGAATCGGGCTTTAGGCCACCTTTGTGCACATATAGGCTAAACTGGACCAGGAGAACCTCCTGAGGATGGTGAGATGATTGGGATGAAACTGTCCTCCAGACACAGGATTCGAAATTAGAGCCCTGGCGGTCTAAGGCCAAGCACGCTACCTCTTGGGCACGGAGGCTCCTCACAATACTGAGTTTTACACGTGGAGTGGGAAGAAACATTTGTGTTTTTTTCAAACCGCCGAGAGTGCAGCAGTGCTAACCACTACCCTAGGGCCCCCGCCCATTATAATGGTTGTGGACCCTTGACTGGTAATGTGCTAATCGCCTCTATGGCCGTATTATTAGCCTTTTTATTTAACCTTCAAACAAGAAAATTTGTATGGGGTAATAACATTAAAATTGTTAGATTGGCATATGTTTCAAATACCTATGCTAAATATTTAAATTCTTTTAGTGCGAGGGTCGTCTTTGGACGTCAGAATCTAACATCTACAGGCGTCATATTCTGACGTCTAGAGACGCTGAAAGGGTTAACTTCGTGACACTTACAACACCATGGTAGCTATAGTGTACGAAATGCTGCTTTGTACGTCACGATTTTATTATAGGAGCAAACATTAGAAAACAATACAACATTGCCAGCATGCACAAGGTACTGACCCAGTGTTGTTGTTTCAATGTTGGGTAAGCGTCGCGGACGGTAGGCTAACATTGAAACAACACTGGGTTAACGTCTCGTGTCTCCTGGGAATTACGACTTGATCATGTGATGATTATCGCTTTCATCGGGTTTACGACTGTAAAGCGACGCTCAGACATCGTTCAATAAAGTTATATCGTTTTAATACACGCGATGTTAACTTCAAATCCCTTAGGCCACTATGTTTTATTCCCTGTTTAAGATGAAAAAAGCTAATGAAAAAAAAAACATGTGAGAAAAAAAACATTGAACCTATTTCTGGAAAAAGTTATGGTGGCGACAAAAAAAAACATTGTACAAATTTCTCGAAAAGTTAATGAGGGCGACGAAGTAAAAAAAAACGTTTGGTATATTTTTAAATAGTTAATGAGGGCGACGAAAAAAACAAGCAAAAAAACACAGCTGGATAAATGAATTTTAAAATCTGGAATAAACTGTTATTTTTTATCGGAATGTTTTTTTGTTTCTTGAAATTAACTGTTTTTGATCAGAAATCGACAACAATCCAATGCGCGCGCTGGGAAGAAAAAACACACACATGTTTTTGTTTTGGTAATGCACCGCCTTAATCTAATGCACGCTCATTTAACCCTTTAAGCCCTCACGATGCATTAAAGCATCATTTCACATCCCTGAAAACATACTTAATTTTCCTACAACTAGGGGTTTTAGAATGAATATTTACATGAAACTATTTTACCAATACATGGCAATTTTTTGTACTTTTGCACTCACTTCAAATCATCTTCATCCACTAAAAGTCGAGAATTGCGACAGCAATTCGCGGCTTGTAGTGGATGAAGATGACAATGGTAAATTCAGGCTTGAAAGGGTTAAAACAGTAAAAAATCATAGTGGACTTAAATGTATCGACGTACACATAGCTCTCCCATCATTCACATTTTTGTTATTTTGAACGAGCCCTAGTTAATCTGTCTGGTGTCACTCACTACTCCTTGATATTGACCAGGAAGTATAATATATTATAGTAGGCTATGACACATTTTTGCTATAACTGGTTGCCATGGTAGCGGGACCACCAACAGTTCGATAATATAAAGGAAATGTACTGTACAGTGTTATTATTTACTCCTATGGAATTGACAGTGATTAACATTTTAAATTGAACTAAAACAAATAGACACCTTCTCAACTATATATATATATATATCAATCATTATTTTATCCATGGTCACATAATGAGGTCTCAAAGGCCGTATTTTACTATCGTTGTAGGCGACATGTAGGTGCCACTTTTAATTACACTATATGGTCCTCAATTCTACAAAAAAAAATGAGAGTTTAGATTATGTTGCTATAATTTGGCATCTAATATATTAGTAGCAATTCAGACTACCTAATTTGAAATAAGTAAATTTAATCACATTTTTTTCATCCTTCTTGAATATAAATTGAATTATCTCTTTCAGATTTGTCGGAGCTTGACACACAGCGCTCGTTTTTTGTGGAGTCTGGGCGGCACACCACGCGCTACCTGCGCATCCTCAGAGTCTGCTTTGTCAGGCCCTTTGCGGGCAGTCCCATTAACAGACGACCAGTATTTCTCAATTACGTCACTTTCCAGGTAAGTGCTCCCCGGATTTAAATACGTGCGCTGGTGGTCGCACTATGGGTAATCTTTACTTGGATTTCCAGTGTGGTTGTGAGCCTATATGAGGATAAATTTAGCTTCAAATTTGACCAATTCAGAACAGGATCTCTATTTCTGTTCTGAATTGGTGATATTTCAGTTTAAACGAATTGAATAATATTAAACACATTTGGCAAAAATACAATTATTTTTTCAAGTCATGATGAAAAACGATCACGCTAGATGATAGACATTGCCGCCAAAGATACAACAACTACGTATTTCTAGTAAACTCATAAGTATAACTGAATTAAAACCAGAAGGGGGCATATATATTCAGAAGCCTGCATTATTTTTACAAACGTTTGTTATTACCATACGCAGGGCACAGTGTCATATTCACACGTGCCTGCCGGGCGTAAATGGTCAACAGCAGAACGTAGATAAATGGACATTTCCGCCCTGCTGTCATTTGATCCCTGCTAGTCAAATCTATATTTTGTGCGGGATGTCTCTGTTTTAAAAGCTAGATTTTGATAACAATATTAGCTCTTACAGCGCGGGGATCGACTTTAGACGTCAGATTCTGACGACTAAAGTCGACCACCGCACTGTAAGAGTAAAAATATTTCTAATGGCCGTAGACCCGTAACATAGATATTCAAATGAATCAGAAAGAGCTAACTAAAACATTTCTAGTGATTTCAAATTGAAAAAAGCCTTTGGTCTCCAAGGTTTTCATAAAATAATTCAGCGCTTTAAGGGCTTGTGTTTGATCAGACAATATGTTAATTTTAGGCCCCTATTGTATAATTTGAACCCCATTCATTATTTTTTTATTGTGTACTCTTTCAGCCCGCCATGGTGAGCTCGGGCGGTGTTATCGGCATTCCATTGTTTGAGAGTATGGCAGACACCATGAAACGAGCAATGTCATGGATCAACGAGACAAGACCAGGTGTGATATAAACTACTTTTTTCTTTTGGGTAATCATACAAATCTACCATTCAAAGAGAATTAACAGTAGCTGCTTATATGTTTCAAGCAAGCAGCTATGTTTAGCAGTAGCTGCTTACTTATCTACTTAAGTTTCAAGTAAGCATTTACTGGGTTTTTTATGTGTGTGCTACAGTGCTGGTTTGTTTGTAAATATCGAAGTATCAGATGAAATAATTTTACAAATAGATGCGTCTGAAATGGTAGAAATATATAAATAAACGAATAATCGATCATTTTTAGGGATCATTTTCAAACATTATCATCTAAGATTCACCTGAATAGGCCTCTAATTTATATACACTGGAATACTTGTGGTACAAGTACGTACCGTAAAGTAGGTCTAACCCATCCTTTTAAGAAGTGTACCATGCTATTAGTACAATTCCGTGAAATTCAGTGGTATTGACCTCCAATGTTTTCACTGACCTAGCTAATACAATGAAGTATGGGGGATAGTAAGATATAGACTATAGTCATAGAATAGTAAGATAGTTATGTGCTCCAAATTACTTCTGTCGGCTGAAAAATAATAATAGCGAAACAAATCGAAACTTGTACCGGTAATATGAATTGTTATTTCAGAGTTACGTATCCTGTCAGCGGAGACCGTTCCAGTTCGCATGTTCTCCGGGAACCAGTACGGGAACCACGAGATCACGTACACGTGGAACCGCGGGGAGCAGAAGGAATTCTGGCTGCTCGTGATCCGTATCTTCTTTGACGGGGAGTTTGACGAGCCCCCTCCTGAGACCGTCTGTCAACCGCCGCCATCACTGAAAGACGATCAGTGCTGCGCCATCTTATAACCTGACACAACCAATACGGGGCAAAAGTGGAAGTAGCTGAAGCCCCCATGCGCGAAAGTTGATTCTGGACTGTCTGCTGGCTTAACCTGTGTCCTGCTAAAATATTTGTTACTTTTGTCATTTAACCCTTTCACCACTGAAGCCCGTTTTTATGTGCTGAATGCTATGGCATTCAGCACATAAAAACGGGCTTCAGTGGTGAAAGGGTTAAGGCTGGAATCGCAATGTCCAGCTTCAAATGGGCGGGGTTCATGGTGCAGTGGTTAAAGCTGCCTGCTGGGAAAGTCGGAGATCGCGGGTTCGACCCACCCTGGTCTTCAAGTTTCAAAGAAACAAAATGTTTCTTCCTCGCTCACTCGTGAAGATTCGATATTGTGGTGAGTCTTTGTGACCGAGAGGTAGCGTGCACGGCCTCAGACCGCCAGTGCTCGAAATTCGAATCCTGTGTCTGCAGGGGCAGTGCCATCTCATTCATCTCACCATCCTCATGAGGTTTTCCTGGTTTAGCCTAGATGTACGCAAAAGTGGCATAAAACCCCATTTATTTTATGTGTCTAGCTTCAAATGAATGAAAAGTATTTATATTTAGAAAAATGAACATCTCTCTTAAACCGCTAAATTACCAAATTTGACATTTTCACCCACTTGAAGTCGTGTCTCGCTACCGCTACCCACAACTTCAAATGGGTGAAATTTTTGTTCCAAAATGGATCAAAAACGATTTATTTCGTGCTTAGCGGTGTAAGTGCTAAATTAAAGACAAGGATTAGAATACAAAAGGAGAAAGATGATTATGAGATGCCATAAGAGGCAACTGCTCATGGTTGTCAGTCGTCATCACCACACATACAGTCTGACTGCCTACCAGCATACCATGGAGAACCCTCTGGATCCCGCCCCTGTCACGGAGACTTTTTGTCATCCGCCGGCATCACTAGAAAAGCACCAGAGTAAATGTGCGCAATAAAGTATCTCCATATTTCGTTTTGCGTAAAAAATGAATACTTAGACCTACACTCACTGAGAAGCTCAATGGCTCATTGTACAATACCACTTAAAAGTGTCGGGTCGTCAAATCTGGAATTGCAGTCTTACTGACAATGATCAACAAAATCTTGATGTAAACTTTCCAACGTTGGGTATGTTGCATCGGGACATGTTGCATCGGGGTATGTTGCATCGGGACATGTTGCATCGGGGTATGTTGCATCGGGACATGTTGCATCGGGGTATGTTGCATCAGGATATGTTGCATCGGGATATTGCTGCAATGCAAAACAGCATTAACTGCATACTTGAAGACTGAGCAGTTTGCCGTTGCGAGACGCTGTATAAAAAGGAATGCATTAGGACCTATTGTAGTATTTACTTGAGAGATACCTGAGTGGGCCACCACTGAGAGTAGAACGTGACGGTAAACCACAATTAGGTCCACTCGTCCTCACCCACGCAAACAGTGACAGCTAGACCTGGCTCTCCAGGAGGGAGGTACGTGCAGTACTCCAGTTGATTTAGCACAAAAACGACTACTGTTTATTATTCATCACGATTTGCTCGTGGATGTGGTGATGTTTATCAAGTGAAATATAGTTCAACAAGGAACTAGAATAGGCCTGGCTTTTAAAGTCAACCTGTCTACGAAGGATAGTATAATTTATTTCATTTGCATTTTCTTCGTATATTTCCAAATGAACTACAAGAGGCAAATATTGTCCTAAATGCTAAGAGGGATATTGTCAAGCACCTGCGCTAATCACATGATAATAATGATCAGTGTGTTTAGTATGGCATATGATGGTGATAGACTATTGTGTCACTAAATATTTACCACAGGTAAACAAAATATTCATGGTTTATCTATTCATAGTTCATCTCCATACTACTATTAACTGACAGTACAAATAGTCCGGCAGATGTTTCCAACTTTTTCATAGGACCACGATTTGGCTTCTTAAGTTTTTTTTAACTGATCTCACTTCTGGGGGTGATATGGGTTGAAGAGGCGGGTGCCAAGATAGCAACATTGAGCAATTTTCGAGTTTCAAAAGGACTATTGACGAAAATGCTATCATTTATCAATAAATGTAATACTTTTTTTTCCTAACTCCAATAAAAAAATGCTCAAGGGTCCCATCTTGGCACCTGGCATTTTTTAAACTCATGTAACCCCCAGAAGTCAGATCAGTTGAAAAAACTTAAGAACGTAAATCGAGGTTCATGTTCAGATTTGCCGGACTAAAATAAACAACTTTGACATGAGATTAATGGGTCACATATTACTGATACCACCCTCTCATCTCAACGAGACGACATCTTAGTGTAACAATCGCTGTGCTCAAAACATAGACTGTGCCTCTCATTAGAGCGGTTTCAATTGTGAGAAGCAGGAATAATGTACATATGAGAAACCTAAAACAGACATCATTGCTAACCCCTTTAAAGGGACTGGCCCAGGCTAAAATCATAAAAAAATCGGTGATTTTATTTTGGCTTCTTAATATGACCATATGATGTAAACATGTCCATAGACTAGAACTGCAAAAGTTTTTAATTTTTGTGCTGCGCATTTATCAGTTAGGCTAGATATAGAGACGAAATTCCTGATTTCTTATTTTGGACAACCATGTCAAAAATAAGAAATACGAGGATTTCATCTCTATATCTAGCCTGACTGGTAGATACGCAGCACAAAAAAATAATAAAAAACGTATGCAGTTCTAGTCTATGGACATGTTTACATCATATGGTCATATAAAAAAGCCAAAATAAAATCACCGATTTTTTTTATGATTTTAGCCTGGGCCTGTCCATTTAACTGTCGGTGGCGGCTAGAAACGCTTCACGCACATAGTTCCACTGTGCGTGTCATAATTAGGTGTGGTCAAAGATTGTACATGATCATTGGTATGGTTTCCAAGACAATGCGCAATGAAAAATGTGAAACGTGCTCATATTAATTAGAAAGTTCAAATAGTTTAATCTGTGAATTATCCGTCACATAACTGATATAGTGTGACAACACGACTCCGAGTGATTCTCAGCTTCATTGTAATTGAACCAGAATATACCTGGCAAAAGAACACACAAAATAATAAACCTAATACATGTTCATTTCATTGACATTCACACTGAATTTACACAGCTCAATCCAACTGTTATCTGGAATTAGAGATGTGAATCATGTAAGCTTCCATGCAGCTTTATTGTCTATTATATTCATGTTCATTGCATCATAATTATGATGATATACCAATGCATTACGTTTCAAAATATCCCCTGTAGTTCTTAAGTGTATAAATATCACAATATTGTCAAAACGTTATGGTGGTGTAAATCTTACATGCATCTAGAGCAATTCACGAGTAGAGACATGTGTCCTTGGCTGTTGCCACAATCATACTGTAAGCAACGTCCACATTTGCTTACTGGCACAACATTTGTTAATGGTGTTCCCAGACTATGTGATATTGAACCAAGAGAAAGAACGACTCTTATTGCTTTTTTATACGAAAACAGATCAAACATCACCAGCGAAGTGAGAAAGTAAATTTCAGCGCATACCCAGTCACGTGCGGCTATCAAAATTCTACGTTTTAGTCCACAGCTAAGAAGTAATATCACATATTATTTATAGCAATCTTCTTTTGAAAACGCTTTGCTAAAAAAAGATAAATCAAGCCTGTTACATACCTTCCTTTCCTTGCGTATAGCACATTGATCCAACGCGGTGGCCCCCTTTTTTTTATGTGATTACGAGAATAATCAGCGTTGGGTTTACAAGTTTAAAATGTATAAGCTTTCCTTGCGTCGATGTAGCCCCCCCCCCCCGCCCCCTATTTGTTTTTACAATTTGTTATCTCCTCATAGTTTTCATTCCATTCACTTCCTGATTATGTAGGTTTTTTAGATATACATTACACCTTTTGGAGCTGTGTTATTATTTACGTAAAGTATAAATAAGCTCCGAAATACAAATTGTGAGCAAATAATAGCGTGACATTTGAGGCCGTCCGATGTAAATTTTGTGAGCTGTTGTTTCGACATATATTAATTCAATTGTAAAACTATATTCTGATGATAATCCTCCATGTCATCAACAAAACAATATGAGCATTGTGTTTTAGGTCAGTTGTTATTCTTTTCTATCCGATATCCAGTTAAGAAATTTATTATCGTGTGTAGGCCTATAGATCATATACCGTGTACAAGAAACAGTTAGGCCCTAACATGTTATTGGCATTTATTGGATAATGTGAGATAGGCCTAATGCCTGTTAAATTCATATGACAACACTGTGTTAAGTGAGATTATCTACATATAGTTTTTTCAAAGTTCACGTGTCATGAATTATTCAGTATTTTGCTGAGTAAGACATATTTATTTAACAATATTTTATTAAGTCGTATAATTATGCTCTTCAACGTACATCCCGCATGATTTCTCAGGCCAAATGTGAGCTAATAAGGTGTATATTCATTTATCAATTTATGTATTGTACAGGTCTCAGATATAGAATAAATCCCATTTTATAGCTTATCTTTTATTGAGCTATACTTCTTTTACATGTAAAAAATCAGGCATTGAATTTAATTTTTTCCGAGAATAGTGCACATGTGATAATTATTTTTTTATTTAGAAATATGAAATTGTCACAGGATGTGCAACAGAGAATATAGTTATTCAGTAATTTATTATTATCTAGCTAAAGTTTCATATATTATAGTGTACCTACATAAAACATTATTAGATAAAAATGTATTGCTGTAATATTTTTTGTTATTAATGTTGATATGATTGTTGTTACTAAATATATCTGGGCACAAGGATGTTATTCTACCTTGTTAAAATCACAACGAACTGACGGATGATGATCGACTACATCTGTCATTATGGGATGTAATGACTGTCAATCATTATCAGGGGTAGAGTACCATGCCTTGTTCAAACTTTGTACATAAATATGTGACAAATAAATTTTCTTTTCCTCACAAGCAGTTGTGTTTTCGATATTGGCTGAGGTCATTATTTTGGTCAAACAGGTGCGGTATGCATAATGGATAGGCCTACTTACTAGTGTAAAACAATTCGAACCTGGTAATACTTTTTAACTATTGACTTTTTACGTTAAAAATTATGGAGGCATTTAATTATTGACATGTTATATATGAAATAGATGACTGAACTATACCACCTATAGCTGCTGGCTTTTTATACTTTGTAACATAGACACCCTGGGGTCAAAAGATTTTCAATGAGTTTCCTTCTTATGGTCTCAAAATTTAAATTTTACATTCGGTTTGCTTAAGCGGGGTGTCAAATAGTCATCTTAGATCCATGCTTCTATTGCAAAATTCCCCTCTATGCTATATTAACTCCACGTAGTACTGTCAGATTGGTCTTACTATTTTCAATTATGTAGACCTATATTCTCTGTCTTGAATGATGGTATTCCTAACATATTTAATTGCCAGAGTTTAGCATACGCTCAAATATAAAATTTCTTATAATACAAATATACGGCTCATTTCAGACATGTATTGGCACATTTAAGAAATTTCAGTCAATATTGTTGTTATGGGAGAATCACTTTTAATTCGCTTAGAATAATCTTCTTCTTTAAAAGTGTATTAATTTTGAACATATTAACCTCCATTATAATGCCGTTGGAATAGCCTTCTCTCATGTTAGCTTCACACATCATTTTTTTTAAACAACTTGCTCTTTTAACATTTATCTGGAGCACATTATGTCTATTTTAATTGACACTTGCAAAATGAATCTCTTATGTTTCATAAACAAATTCTGCAAAATAATATCGATAACAAAGGGGTCCCGGGGGCTGAAATAATTCCATCAAAAATTATTTGTGACAAAACTGAAGTGATTTACTTTAGATGAAAATGCTTATAATTAGACTCCCCCTCCTCCCACACACACACTGATACAGGAAGCAGTTAGTCAAGGTCAAAAGTGAATTGTTTGATGAACGACCTATAAACTGCAGCGTGCAAAAAGGAAGTGTGTTGAAGGACAGAGTTTATTTTGTATGCTGATGACACAGATACCTTATATAAGCCCAAAGGTATGCTGTTTGGTACTTCTCAGAGACTGTCATCCACTAAAAATCCTGTTAATTTTAACATCATGTTATATGACAATGAGGTAGAACTGTTCAAGTTTATAATTAGCTATAGGTGGTCAAATGGATACAAATTTAAACTGGCACGTCGAAAAAAATTCTAAAAATCGAAATTTTGCGCGGAGCACAATCTTATCTCACTCATGATTTGTCAAGTAACGATGTTTAATTACATAGTTTTATTACAATTCACATAGGCCTACTGTGACTTTATATTAGCTAGTTCTGATGAGACAAACATATATCCCTTAAAAAATACAAAATATCAGTGCTATACAGTTATAGGCCTACTTGTTCCAAACGGGGATATGGTGGATGGTGGGGTACTGGGATGATTGCTAGAAGTAGTACTTTTCGAGGGTCATTAGGGAGCTGTTCCGTTTGTTGAATGCTGTATGGCATCGTACGGAAGCACTAGTCTACTGCAAGCACCCAAAAAAAGCTGCAGCCTCCTCGTATCTGGCCATAATCTTCGGGCGGATTGCCAGTGGCGTACCCTGGTTTCTCCGCTCAACAGCGATGCCAATGCAGCTCTTGCATCAGTGTATCAGTGCATCAGTTTTTCGCTGATTTCTCAGTCAATTCTCAACAGATTTTCATGAAAGTTTGCAAACACTATTTTTAAAAAGAATCCCAACAGCCCTGTAAAATTAAATATATAACAAAATTATATAGCGTATTTCTAATGTTAGACCATTTGACATGTAATAACTTAAAATTAATTCTAGAATTTTATTACATGTCAAGTTGTCTAACATTTGAAATATTCAATATAATTTTGCGAAATTCTCATCGCTGTTAGAATTTGGCCTTTGCAAAATTTTAAGGAAATCGGTCCAGAATTGGCGAAAATCATGCAATCCTGGTTTAATTTGACTTTGGAGCATTTGGCGAGTTTGTGTATAACCAAACATTTACATTCTTTGGTATAACTATCCAAGGCCTACTAATTTTATGTAGGTATAGCCATTGGCGGCCTGGAAATGAAATGAATCGGGCTTCAGGCCACCTTTGTGCACATATAGGCTAAACTGGGCCAGGAGAACCTCCTGAGGATGGTAAGATGATTGAGATGACACTGTCCTCCAGACACAGGATTCGAAATTCGAGCCCTGGCGGTCTGAGGCCGAGCACGCTACCTCTCGGTCACGGAGGCTCCCCACAATACTGACTTTCACACGTGGATGGGGGAGAAACATGTTTTGTTTCTTACAAACCGCCGAGACCGGGAACCGAATTGGGGGCCTGGGCCCTATTTTATATAATTATTATATATAAATTATTGTATCGTGCTAAAACTTAAAAGGATTACCCTCAATACATTTTCTAAATATTGTCAATGCCTTCATTGCAAAATGTACACCATTTAAATATTATTTTAGTAATTACAGTATTAATAAGTTATTACATTATTATATTATTATTACATTATTACAGTAATTTTAAGTTATTACGTGTCAAATGGTCTAACATTTGAAATACGCTATACAATTTTGAAAGCATGCCCAGGTTATACCGGTCTTCAAGAAAGGGGAGAGAGCTCGTCCATCCAACTACAGACCTATATCATTGACCTGCATAGCATGCAAATGCCTCGAGCATATCATCCATAGCAGTATCATGTATCACCTGGACAACAACACAATTATATCAGATTTCCAGCACGGGTGCCGCAAAAAGAGATCATGCGACACCCAACTGATACAGACTGTCCACGACCTAGCCAAATGCCCCGATGAAAACGTGAACATATTGATGCTGTACACGTGCTACTCGATTTACCTAAGGCCTTAGACAAAGTGCTGCACATGCGCGCCTTGAGGCTAAGCTCAGTTATTGTGGCATACGAGGAAATACCCTCCAGTGGATCAAATGCTTCCTCTCTCAACGCTCCTAACAAGTTGTCCTGGAGGGGAAAACCTCAGCAAATACTCCAGTCACATCTGGAGTACCTCAGGGCTCTTCCTCTGTTTTAATGACTTGCCATCCTTTGATTCTTCTACCCGGCGGCTATTCGTGGATGACTGCCTCCTCTACCGCCGTATAAACTTACCAACTGATGCTGTTATTCTGCAACAAGACCTGGATCGTCTACTAAGTGGAAAGCTGACTGGCTGATGCAGTTCAACCCGGATAAATGTGAGGTGATAAGAATTACTAGCTGGTGGGGGAGGAGGATCCGATAGACAGTGACTACAACATCCACAGCACTGTCCTGAGGTAGGTTGGCAGTGCTTAGTATCTGGGCGTCACCATCGACAGCAAGCTCACTTGGAACGCCCACATAGCCAATGTCACCAAGAAGGCCAACAATATCTGAGCCTTCCTGCAGCACTTAACATCAACAGATGTCCTGCTAACATCAAGGAAACCTCCTACAAAACATTTGTCAGACCCTCAGCCGAGTATGCCTCCTGTATGTGGGATCCACCTACTGCCAAGAACATCTCTGCAGTAGAGATGGTCCAGCGACGTGCCGCCCGCTTTGTAACCGCATTGTAACCTTTGTTTCCGCCCTAATCAAGACCCTAGGATGGCACTCACTTGCTCACCGTCGTCCAATGAGCAGAGTGTCTCCGTTACTCTTGTTGACATTCCACAAGATCATTTAACACCGGTGAAAGTTACCATGAGAGGAAGTGCGCATCATTTCTCATGTTTCAGCCAGGTCCACACGTGTGTCATATGGCCTTCAAACACTCGTTTTTTCCAGAAACTGTGCACTGATGCCCACAATCACTGACCAGCCAGCCAACGTTGGAGAGCTTCAAGAGCTCCCTATCCAAGGTTGATCCCGTGATGCTGACCATGCGAACTACAGACTGTTTTTAATCTGCACCACCGCACACGCTCCTATATACCGTATTCCCCCGCATATAGGCGCATTCGCCTATATGTGAAACCTTGCCTTTTTTTATAAACCAAAAATAAAAAAATGGTTTCAGATGTAGGCACATGCGCCTATATCTGAAGCTAGGCGCATGCGCCTATAAATGAAACCTTAAAAAAGCTATCCAGGCCTGGGATTACATTTTGTGACCATGTTTTTTTTTCAATCACATCATTCATCAATAGAGATGAATAGGCTTACTGTGATTGGCGAAACGAAACTGATTAAAAAATTGAAGAAACAAAAATGACTAAATTGGGTTATGCGCCTAAAGTCAGCGCTTTTAGGGATTCATTTATAAGTCCCGTTTGTGTGAAATTTGTAAACGACTTCACTTATAGGCGCATGGTATACGGAATACGGCGTTCGCTCAATAGGTTTGTGCTCGATCACTGAAGTTAAACAACGTCGCGCCCTGTTCATAATTGGATGGGTGACCGCCTGGGACTGCCAGGTGCTGTATACACTTGTGGGGCTCAGAGAACCACGTAAATCAGATGGCTTGTCTGACTGACTTTGAGTTGGACGTAAAAGAACCACAATGGACGTAGGCGCAGTTTCCATCTGGCGAGACCCCAAAAAATCCACAATATGGAATACTTGGCACATATATAAGGCCATGAATGATATCATGAATGATAACATGCCTTGCTAAGTTAGTCCCGTGGCGCGATAGCACAATAGTGCGTACTGCCAAGTAATATACAGATACAGATGGGCCTATAAGTGAAGTTAGGCGCACCCTCACTTATAGGCGCATGCGCCTATATGGGTAAAACCAAATATTAGGGTAATTTTGTAGCATTAAAAATGGCAGTGATGTGACCATCAAAGAGGAGGAAAACCACTTGATGGGTTTGGTGCACTGATCCCAATAAAGCATAAAAAACTCACTGGCTGCGCTAGAAATTTTATTTTCGCTTTCAAAACGTCATTTTAATAAAGTTGCAACATTCCACTTACTACTCCGTTACCAAATCCAAACCATTTAAAAAATGATGTTACTTTGTTTAGCTTGACATCACACTTTTAATCGTGATATCCTTATTGAAGCATAATACAAAACAATTGTATCTTAAAACTGCTGAAAATTTAAGAAAATTTGACGGGATAAACAAAAATCTTTATTTCAACTCCGTTACCAAGCCAAAAAATACTCAACTCCGTTACCAAATGTTTGGCTCGACATAAATATAAACTGTATATTCTCTTTTCATCACATCGATCATAAATGGGTGCTCTATTTATATGGTGACAACGAGCCATGTTTTAAAAGACTATCATCAATCATTATGACTGTAAAACCCATAAAATTTGGTAATTCACTACTCTGTTCCCCTTTCTTGGTAACGGAGTAGAGTGGAACGGAGTAGTAAAATTAAAAGTATTCTTAATGGGATTAATGAAAATGTATGGGGAATAATTCAAAGATATATCAGACGGGTGGAAATAGTCCCCATAGCAGCTGTTCTAGGCATGCAAGCATACAGCCAAACTCGATTTTAGACCCACAAGGCTAGGATCAGAGTAGTAAAAACAAAAGCATATTTTCTAACTTTCTGGTAATACCTGTTTCGAATAACTTGTCACTCAACAATATTAATTCTTTCAAGGTGAAAAACTCGTATAAGGCCCTTCATTGTGTCAAACTACACTTGATATAATTTTAGTTCATGATTATTCACTTGATGGGGCATGCTACAATGATGGTAACGGAGTAGAGTGCAAATGTGGGGACATGTATATTCATCAAAATTATATATAGGCCTATCGATATCAATTTTAAGTCGAATTTTGATCATTGATTAGTTTAAGTTAACAATGTCCAGCCATGAAATGTGATTATTAGAATTGTATTGTGTATTTGTATCCTACAGTGAAGTTTCAAATAGTGGAATTTTCTCTGGGGACATGCCATTTTCCACGTTTCCATGCCATAGAGCTCTTATAAAACCATATAAATATTTATTTTTTGTTACAAATAATCCAAACATTATACTTAAACGTGAAGTTGAACCATTTATTATTATTATTATTATATTTAAATCAAAATGCGGACCTTTTAAGTCCTGTGGACACTTATTTTATGTAAAGTAACCCCAATTTTTAGTTTTACCCATATATGCGGGGAATACGGTAGGCCTAGGCTAGCCTGGCCTAGAATCCAACCATAACGGGAGTCAACATTTTTATATCATGACTTTCATTTTTCACATAGGGCCTACAGTAAAAATCTGTTGAAGTAAAAAATAAAATAAGTTGCTTGGATGCACAGAAGTTAAATGCCTTCGTTTCATTGACAAATCTTGCGTATTTTTTGTGTAATGAGCAGATTGTGAAATGTTGCTTTTGATTATGGATGGGCATGTGACCCTAATTTGCTCTGGCCTGCCCAGAATGCAATTGGTCACGAATGGGACTATATTATGAAGAACTTGAAGAAGAATAATCTACAATTCAGCAAACCATAATTTCTGGGAACCGAATTCACTTGAGCGACATCACCATAACACAAGCTGACCAGGGTGAGTCAAGTCACGTGTCTTAAAAATGTCAACAAATTCACAAAGCTGGCGAGGTGTGCGCCCCTATATTTTGCAAATAATACTGTATTTCTAGAGTTCACAGCCGGTTATGCAGGTCTAATAGTTGAAACAAAGGTAAAGCTTTAACTCTAACATAATTTCTAACTGCAGATGATTGACATTTGGTGGCATTTGTAAATAAATAGAGTCAAAGTGATAGCTTGTTGATCCGCATCGTCGGTCGTGGCATCGGACCAGTAAAACACTGTAAAAAGCGAGTGCGGCGGTATCGCCTGACATCGGATCGGTGATTTATGGACGTCATGGACGTCATGACTTATGGTCAGGGTTTTTCCCATGCTCAGCGTGGCCGAGTTTAGGTAGTGACGTCCGATGATTTTCTTAAACTAGGTCAATTGTCATGTGTAATATATCAAAATAAAGGTTAGGATATCAGGAATACAGATAAATCTTTTTTTTTTTGTCCATCCACAACACAGTGACTATTATTTGGCATGAAAAATAGGCCATTTTACTGATAATTCAACATTTTTCTGACAGAAAAAAACACTTTTCTCCCCAATAACTTACTAATTTTGATTTTCAAGCTACAGACCTGATTTTTTTGTCAGACAAGTAATGGTATATTCGTGACTTAATAAAAAAAATAATAATAATTATGGCAAAATGAATATGACACCCGTCTAAATTTTCCCGTCCAAAAAAATGCCGAAAAATAGCATATAAAATCTATCAGCACTTTAAATATATTTCTAATAGCCCAAATCACCTAATTTTGTCAGTACATAACCATGAAAGTATACCTTTTATGATGCTAGAAAGAAAACTTACCAATAATTGTTTCTAAACAGTGTTTCCAGTAAATTTACAGAGCTACGTACAGCAAATCTAAGATGAAATTTACGTAGGCCTACATTTTCACACAAATGACTACATTGGACTATGTGAACTAATACATTTCAAATAATTATAGCAATGACTGTTTGTAGAAATAATACCCTTATGATTTATGTGACTAGGCTACAGTATCACTATAGTCTATTATAGATCTAAAATAGATATAGTATTGTTATTTAAAGGCGTATTTTGTGATATTGTCGATGTGTCTGTAAACAACCTGGTAAATTTATTTATGCCTTATGATTGAAATTATAATTGATCAGCATGTAAACTTTACAAGTAGACTAGCCTACTTACCATAATAAATAATTAGGCCTATATTGATGGTGGAAACTCAAAACCACCTATCTAACAGATAGATGATGAAAGCGCAAAACCTATCTTTAAGATGGATGGCTGAAGCGCAAAACCACTTATCTGCAAAATAGGCATTTTTCAGATTTTGCATTCTAAGGGTTGCTTTGCCTATTTTGTATTATCTGTCAATTTTTCTAAATCACACATTGATGGAAAATAGCTTTAAATCGCATAAGTTAAAAACACCTATCTTTTTGGGTTCAAAATTTGACAGAGCAAAGCCTCTTAACTGTCAAGAAAAATCTGCAAAATAGGCATTTTTCAGATTTTGCATTCCAAGTATTGCTTTGCCTATTTTGTATTATCTGTCAACTTTTCTAAATCACACATTGATGGAGAATAGCTTTTAAATGCATAAGTTAAAAACACCTATCTTTTTGGGTTCGAAATTTGACAGCGCAAAGCCTCCTAACTGTTAAGCAAAACATTTAGCTGGGTGTGATGGAGCAGTGTTCAATACAGGCTGCGGGATTGCGCACTGTTTGATAGGATGTCCCATCTACCTGCCGATATTTGTGTGATGGAGAGCTGGGTGTGATGGAGAGCTATCGAAAGCTGGGTGTGATGGAGAGCTGGGTGTGATGGAGACATGGGTGTGATAGGGAGCTACTGAGGGCTGGACCCATGTGATGAAGAGATGGGTGTCAGGGGCGGATCTAGTTTTTCACTGAGGGGGGGGGGGAGAGGGGAGGTGTGAAATAAAATTTAAAAATTGACTGAGGGGTCGATGGGTCGCCCTGGGAAAATTTTTGATTTTCAAAGGTTTTTTAAACAATCTAAGGCATATTGGGCACTGTTTCTCACTCAGGATATCACCAAATCGTAAGGAAACCCCTAAATAAGATGATAATTTTTTTTCTCCCCCCCCCCCCTCTTGGATCCGCCACTGGGTGTGATGGTGAACTACTGAGATCAGGTTGTGATGTACAGTACTGTAGAGATGGGTATGATGGCGTGCTGGGTCTGATGGAGAGCTACTGTGAGCCGGGTGTGATGGAGAGTTGGGTGTGATGGAGATCTACTGAGAGCTGGGTGTCATGGAGAGTTGGTGTGCTGGAGAGCTACTGGGAGCTGGGTGTCATGGAAAGCTGGGTGTGATGGAGAGCTACTGAGAGCTGGGTGTGATGCAGGGCTACTGAGGTGTACACCAAAATTGACTCTGGAGTTTTTATTTTCATCTCCACCCCTGTGATGCAGTTTTATTATTTTAGACTATCAAAGAGACACCACTTTGCCCCGCCACCTACATACTCCTGCCAATGGGTCTATCCATGTGTTCTACTTGTATTAGTGTCAACAGAGATAAGATAAGGTTTATTATTAAATGTCAATTAGTTTACAAAATGATGGTTTTTATGTTGATCAGATTATTGCTTGGTTTGATATGAAATTTTACGTGAAAGGCAAAACCTAACTGTAAAATAAATACAGAAAATTGAAAGTCAAAAACACCTATCTCATCTTATGCGTCATTTATATTTTTTTGGCCATACATTTTTTTAAAAGGAGCACATAGGGGCCTAATAATTATTAATGTACATAGCAATTTTGGTAAGCAACCTCTATGAATAGTTAAAATAATCAAGTTATTATCAATTTACTCAAAAACAATTTTTCAAATGGTTTTGCGCTTTCGCCATCTATCTAAAAGATAGGAGGGTTTGCGTTTTCACCATCTATCTGTTAGATAAGTGGCTTTGCGCTACCACCATCTTAGTGTCTGGATTACTGAAAAAAAATACAATTAATGGTTCATAATTTTTTTTTTTTTCCAGTAATCATCGAGTTGATGAAACGGATGTATAGATTGACTCACTGACTGAGAGAGAATATGTAATCATTGTAACCCTTGTACTGACTGCTGAATTGTTTGTGAGTATTTTTCATTCATTTAAAGCTGGAATGCTAAGTCACACAATTTCCAGCTTCAAGTACAAATGAATTTAAAATAGCATTATTTATTAAACATAGAGAGAGAGAGAGAGGGAGAGAGAGAGAGAGAGAGAGAGAGAGAGAGAGAGACCGGAGAGAGACCGGAGAGAGAGAGTGAGAGAGAGAGTGAGAGAGAGAGAGGAAATATTTATTGACTCAGGTATACATACTAACATATATGCAGTAGATACCCCAGCCCCCTTACCTTGGGCTTACATGTCACATCTAGGATAATTAATAGACATAGACAATCTATGTCCCAAAGGGCTAAATTAAATTATTTGATTAAATTATCTGTGACAAAATTTTAAAAACATTTTGTTTTTGCGGAAATTTGCTTAAAACTGCATAGACATCTATATATACGGTATTAGCAGCACAAGGGTTAGGCCTAATAATGAACAGTCAATAGGCATAGATATCATAAGTATCTATAATAATACACTCAATACAATAGCGCCGATAAATAGTGATTTTATTATCAGAGTTTAAATAACTTTGTTCCGGTTGACTTAGTCTTGGAGTAAATTATTTTATTGTCACCGTGTGTAGACCTATACATGATTGATGAATAATATTAATCGGGTGGATACCAGATGTTGAGCCAATGCTGGACCAACGTCGCCAGGCGCATGAACATGCTGGATGTTTGGCGCGGCCCACGTGGCCCCGGCCGGGAGCGGGCGGTTGCTCAGAGAGTGTTAGCTCACGGCAGCTCGCTGCCGAAAAACGTGCTACCCAGACAGGCGGTCCAGCTCAACTTGTGGCGATCACACAAAAGCGCAGCATTGGCATGCATTGTAACAAATACCAGATGAAAGAGCATATAATACAGATTCAAAACATATACCTTTCAATAACTGAATCACAATTGTAAAGGTTAAATTTTCAACTTGAAAACTTGGTAATTTATAGAAAGACGTAGTTCAGTTGAAAACCATGCAATTTTCGTCATTCGATGATCAGACCAATCAGCGATCATTTTAGACACAAACCTCAATTTAAAACCAAATTGTTCAGCCACAGAGAGTTGATATTTGTAGGAGGGACCGCATGGGCAAGTCATTTTTTGCCAAAATTTATCATCGCTGGGTCAAAACATGCGATAAATATTCCACATTTTCAGATGTAAATTCTCTCTTCCGTAATTTGTGCTCGCTAACAACAAACGTTGTTTTTATTTATCTTTCTAATAATGCCTTTAAAATTTAATTCCACCGGTTACTTATTATACAACTGGCTATTCAAAAAGAGTCCTATTTGCATGTAGCAGAATGGGCGCCACTGTGCCTGACGATGCCGTGGACGTCACTAGTTCAGGTCACCAGTACCCGGCGGGACAGGTGACCGTCTTGTAATAATTAATAGGGATTATCATTATCATTATAGATGGATGAATAAATTAAATGACTTCAATATTCAGTCGAAAAAGGAAAAATGTATAGGGAGGTCAGACCATTTTTTTTATAAAATTTAAAAAAAAATTATCGAAATTTAGAAAAAAATGCAGATCAAATCTGAATTTATTAAGTTATCATGGTTAATAAGAAAAGTCTGATTGTAAAAGTCAACAGCTGTGTTTAGCCTGTTTTCGGAACACTTAACACAAAAATAAAGTGAATTTTTGAAATCTACAGTAAATTTCCCACAAACCTGTACCTCCGTCTTTCTCCGTCCCTTATTTGCAAAAACCGAAAAACTATCTTTTCCAGAAAAAAATACCACAAATTTGAGAGACTTGTTCAGTTTAATTTGTGAAACATTTGATGTCCCTACGAACATCACAAGTAACAAATACAGCGAGCCACCATACTTCATTACTTTCCACTATAGATAAAACTCTGATGATAAGTCCAGTGGCAATTCCACATTACAGGCCTAGTCCTTGTTTTGTTTTGAAGTATTTGCAATTTAAGTTGTATTTTTTTTTTGCGAGTGAGAGTACCTAGGCTAGTCTTCTAGGAGCTGAATTTATGCATTTGTCTTGGCATTTGGCTTAAGCATCTGGCTTGTCCTGATCTGGATCACCTTAATTATCGGAATGTACTTACCGGAATACACCAGAATTTAACATCCTCGTTTACTGAATGACTGGCTCCCATTAGTGTGTTTTCCGGTGAACCTGTATTCCGGTGTTTAGCGATACTGATCATCGCCTATTATTGTCTCATCCTGCATGTATTACTTTTAAATTGAATGTGTGAGGAGGGAACCTGACCACTGGTGCAGTAGTTGTGCAGTACATTCAATAAAATATATAAGTACAACATGTGAGAAATCTGTTATACATGTATTGTACAATACAGGTCAAACATTTTGCAGTTTTAAAAGTTGGTATCTAAGTACCAAACAAGAAGGGTGTATAATTAGTTAAGTGAATAATTATGTTATAGGTTAAGCTGTTAAGAGCATTTCCATTCACCAGTCTTTTTTCCAACCTATAATTATCTATTGGCAGATAACACTCTACCAGTAGATAATTCTATATCAGGTGACCAACTGTCCAAAATATGGTATATTTACAGGATTATAGTTTTGTATTTTATTTTCAGCTCGGGGAATCCATGGATCATCCCTGTTGAACATACAACTGTCCAAGATGGAAGGTGTATTATTCAATGATGCAGGGAAAAGTGCTCATGGAAAGGTTTGAATATCTTCTGTATTAATTTTTTGTTATTGTCTTATGTATGACAGACCCCCCCCCCCCTCCTCATCATCATAATTTGAATTATGCATTGGTTCACAAACATGATGAGGCAGTGTGTTATCACAAATTTAAGATACTTGAATGCTAAACTGCTATGTGTACAGGGTCCTAAAACTGATCATGACTTTTCTCTTTTTCTTAATCAGTGTCAGAATTACCAGAGTGTGAACAAATCCGATCAATGCTTATTTGTTAAAAATGAGAGCACTTGTCACAGTGATGGGCTGATTCAATATACAGAGTTTGTTTTTTGTGAGCTCAACAGTGCTCTTGTTCCACTCGCTATTTCAATCCTGGTAAGTGTGTCTTTTTTATTTATTGACCAATTTGATTCTTACACTAAATTTTGGTAAACAATAAACATCATTGTAAATGTACTGAAATATATTTGTTTCATAAAAAAAGGACTTTATATTACAACTTATCAGTCTACTTCAAGTTGTTTTTCTCTGCAATATTTTAAGTAATGATTACAATTTGAAATTGAGTTTTAAATGCACTTCTTGGAGTACAGTAGAACCTTCTATTAGCAGCCACCCTTGTGACACAGGGAAAGCGGCCTTTTAAGGCAGGTGGCTGCTTATATGAGGTTTATTTGTATAGGAAATGTCATTTTGGGGAATGGCCAAGTGGCCTCCCATAGGAGGTTGGCTGCTCATAAGAGTGGCTGCTCATACCATGTTCTACTGTACATCAAACATTTATTATTATGATGATTGCTTGTGTCCAACTCCAAGTTGTTGAGGGTAGAATCATGGTTAAAACCAAAACAGAATGTGTTCATATTTTAAGACATTTTGAACTAAAATGACCAAGTTTCCTTAAATTGTTTATCTTCACAGGTGCAATATTTTCCATTTTAATTAATTTGATCCTTCAACCCTTCAACCGCCAAATTATTCAATCTGAATTTTCAAGTACTTGAAGTTGTGTCTCGCTGACGCTATCCACAACTTCAAGTGAGTAAAAATTATTCAGATTTGACAAAATGGAGGTCAACAGTTTTCAACTATTGCTGATTGATGTCACATTTTATCTTTACCATGTTTAAAAGGTGGTACTTATTGTGCTAATAAAAAATGAAAACCCGAATATATGCGGCACCGGCGGTTAAAGAGTTAATCATTTCAGTGCGGAGGTTGACTTTTGACATCAAATTCTGATGTTCAAATGTGATCCCAGCTCTGAATGAATTAAAAAATTATAGTGATTGTAGACCCATACAATATGAAACTATTCCATTTTGTGACATTACAAAGTGAATGACCCTTTGGTATCCTTAGTACTATATTTATTCAAATAAACGCCGACCCCCTGATTTGAAAATCAAACCCGCAATCATGTACACTATGTAATCATTAAAAAACTCAAATGCGCCCATCCCCCCCTGTAATCTCAGAGGGTAGTCTAACTAATGCCCCTGGCGTTTATTATAATAAATACAGTTTTTTTTTTAATGTTTCAACGCTGTAATATACAGGCTTAAAGCACTGAAATATTATTGTATATACCAAAAGACCAAAGTTTTTTTGTCAATTTGAAATCATAATAAATGTCTTTGTTAGCTCTATCCTCTTCATTTTAATACCTAAGTTATGCGTCTACGATCATTATGAATATTTTAGTCTTTAGTGCGGGGATCATCCCCTCCACTGAAAGGGGAATATGGATTGTAGATAATCAGCTTTAATTAATTTCAACCGAGAAATTGATATCCTTTGTACGGCTCAATAAGAAAATATGTTATGCCCTGAATAATAAACACCTGCAGGTAGTGGAAAACATAAATGGGTTTGATGATTTAAAACAGTTTGTTAAGAAATACCTAATTGCCAATGTAATTAGCACCCATGGCAGCATGTTGCATGTACATTCCAATGTACACCATTTGTTTTTATAAAAACTGTTTTCTGATCCTGTGTCACAACTGTTAGCCATTTTCAAGCCAGTTTTCACTGAACGTGTGATTGAGAAATATTTAAATAATGTAAAAGCATTAAGGGCTTAGAAATCATGGGAATGTATCAAAAATATTTAGAAAGTTGAATTTTAGTATTATTCTTACTAATCACTTCACCATGTTCTACCATTTTGAACATTACATACTTTTTTGTTTTACATTTAACTCTTATCTTATTAAAATTGTCAACCACTTGAGATTGTGTCTCGCTACCGCGATCCACAACCTCAAGTGGTTGAAAATTACTCATATATGTTAAGTTTGGGAACAAACATTCACAAATATTGATGTTTACACAGTCATTTAATTCCAAATAACAGTGGTTTATTCGGAAAATAAAACTGATGAAAAACGACTATATTCGACTATATTCTATAAAACTATTTTCTGATCCTGTGTCACAACTGTTAACCATTTTCAAGCCAGCTTTTACTGTTGTAATTGATAACTATTTATACAATGTGAAAGCTTTTGGGGCTTAGGAGTCTTGGGAATGTATCAAAAATATTTTAGTATTATTCTTAGTACTCACTTCAACATGTTCTATGTTTACCATTTTGAACACTAAATACTTTATTGTTAACTTCTTTGTTTTACATTTAACACTGAATTACTAAATATATTATCAGTCTTGAAAAGGCTCCCAATTTCACTATATGCTATGGTTGAAATAAAAAGATAATATTATATTTACATCTGAACTTAGGAAGAAAAAAACCAAACCTAGTTTAAAGAAATAACTTATAAATACCATTGTATTTTAATAGGTTGCATGGTGGATATTTCTTTTCATTGCCTTAGCTATCTGTGCTGATGATTTGTAAGTGATTTGCCTTGTTTTTTCTGGAATATTTTTTTTACATATGCAAACATTATTAAAAGAATAATGTCATGAAGCAAAAATGAATACAAAAAAACTAAACTATTATTTAGAAACAATTTTCCTGATTGATGATAATTATTGATATGTTCAGTAAGTGTGACTGTAATAATTAAAGTCAAACCACATTGCTGACAAGTAGCCTGTCATGTTGGGAGCGGATTATATGTAGGTGGGAATTAATGAAAGGTAAAGAGTATGGTCAAGGTTTTAGTTGATAATTGTAATGTAATAGTTAATGATATAACTCTTGGGTATTATTATAGAAGCACTTTTCTTACAGCTTTTGTCCTTGTTTGAAAACAATAGCAAAGACTCTGAGAATGTCTGACAACATAGCTGTATCCTTTTGCCTCATGCATTCATAAGCCACTGGCTTGAAAAGTTCAACTTCATTTATGTGATGATCTGAGAAACAGCAAACCAATATTGGTCAACACCACATATACGTGGAGTCTCTGTATCAAACAAAATTGCAACAATTTTAATTTATGGCTTGATGTGACTGTACAGATTGTTTCACGCTTTTCAGTGGTGGAGAAGTGGTCGAAAGAAGCAAATTTCTGTTATGTAAATGTTACAAAAATGACTATTCAGAGCATCCAAAAGTAGAAATGTCACTCAAATGGATAATATGGTAGATGCTCATCTAGTCAAATAACTCAATTCAGAAGATGTATATTTTCAAAAAAATAGAAATATTTTTCGTCATTTGAAGCTGTAAATCGCACTAGCAATTCCAGCTTCAAATGATTTTTTTTTCATCTCAAACACTTATTGTTGGAAAATATATTTGTTTTGACTACAATTTTACATGGCTCATTTCTTAAAATAAATATCAATTTCAGTCTGATGCAAAAAATTTACTCTCAATAATGTTCAGAACCGCAGGGTTCTTGTCTTGTAATTATGCAAATACACAACTTATCTGTAGCACTGTGTCCATGTCTAAATAAGTCTGTAAACTGTATGCATGCTCTTCATATTTAAAAAAATAATCCTTGACAATTCAAGGGGGTAACATTATTAGCATTTGGTAATGGGGCTCCCGATGTGTTTTCCGCAATAGCAGCCGTTCGCTCTTCTCAGGATGGTGATGTGGGTTTAGCATTGGGTGCACTACTGGGTAAGTACCATAACTATTATCAACATTGTCTAAATGTCTACAACTATTTTGTCAATTAGTTGTTGTTGGAGGATAAATATATACTGGATTATAATTACGGAATAATTTTATAGGATTTATATTCAAAAGTTGTTCCATGTGATATTGTTACTGGAATAGTTTCAAAATGTACAGGTATACATTAAGGCATTTGGTTAAAAAGTTTTTAAAAAAATCACTGCAGTTTATTTAATTATGATCCACCATCACATAAATTTATTTCTATTTTTTTCAGGTGCAGGAATATTTGTATCAACAGTTGTTGCTGGAACTATATCTATTGCTCACCCCTTCCATGCTATGGAACGCCCTTTTCTTAGAGATATAATCTTCTACATCGGCACTGTATTTATGACCTTTTGTATTCTTTATGATGGGGAAATATCGCTAATAGAATCAATAAGTGAGTTTTCACCTACAATATGTATAATAACACTTTTAAATTCCTTGACAAACTTTAAGAGCAGCATTTCTGAACCCTTTAACCACCAAATTATTTGATTGGAATTTTCACTCACTTGAAGTGAATGAAAATTATTCAGATTTGACAAAATGGAGGTTTATTTATTTTAAATCTTGCTGATTGATGTCACGTTTTATCTTTCACATGTTCAAAAAGTGGTCCCTAATGTGCTAATAAAAAAATTAAAACCCTGATATAATCAGGACCGCAGTTAAAGGGTTAATATTGATTCTGAATCTGAAGATGAATACATTCTGAGATTTCTTTATTTGAGTTTCTCACAGCTGTGCCCCAGGCACAGATTGTGGGGGTAGACTGTCATTTCTTAAGTCCTGTAAAATTTGCATCTAAACTTCTGATAGAAGTAAGTTTGAAGATCAATAGGGATAAAATTAAAGAAGTATTATTTATTTTTTGAAGCCTTATGTTGTACTTACATTTGTTTATGATTTTGTATGTCATTAAACTAGTTATTCTATATTACATATATCTATTTATGTGTTATTCTGATGATGTTTATTATGTTTTCCAGTATATATTTGCCTGTACGTCTTCTACGTGATTGTGGTGATTGTTGGTCGTGTTGTCTACCAGTGGATGAAGTACAGAGACAGAGCTCGTGCTTTAGAAGGCCTCACGGTGGATGATCCTGGTGTGTATCTACCACAGTCGGACAATGATAGTACTCCAGAACAAGCTGATAACAATGAAGATGTAGATGAACCTCCCCATGTTAATTATTTTCAGAATCCGTATATGCATGATGAGTCCAGTCCACCGCCGAACTGTTCAATACAGTCTGACATGCCAGAGAGTTCTCAAAGTACTAATACACCAATGTTGACCAGCTCCTTACAAGGAAGCATGGGTCTTTCACTCTTTAGAAGTGAAGGTGTTTCTAGGGCTAGTGATTCTGGTCCCAATCTGATTTCTGTTCCAGAAAATGGGTTCAGATGCGATTGTGAAAGCGGTTTGTTGCTCTTTTCATAATTAGTGTTGCATGCGCTCCCTTCATTGCTTCTCGTATGTAGGCCTAATATTAGTGCTTTGGGAACGGTGTGTGTCAAACCATTTAATTAAATAAAAATTAATTTTATTTTGAGAAAACAAACAGACCATTTTCAAACCATTACATTAGTATTTGAAACAAATCAGATCTTAATTAATGGGATTCATGTACTTCAAACTTATTCTGCTTGGCTTGAAGTTGTAAGAAACAAGTTCAAATGAAGGAAAAATTACAGGTTGTCACAATTACAGCCGCTGTTTGTTCCTTGTTTCTGTTAGAAAATATATTATTTTAATAATATAATATTAGCATTGATTATTTATAAATAATTTTTTTAACCTATTTTTTTTTAAATAACTTCCTTTATTTCAAGTTGAAAATTGCCAGAAATGTCAATTTCAAATGAATAACACATCATATTATTCATTCTCAAGATATGTCAAATGCAATTGTTCTTTCTGCTTATATCTCTTTGTAATTTTTTTACGTGACAATAGTTATTTCCCCAACAAATTTTGTAAATAGTCCTTTGCTAAAAACCCCTCCTCAGTAGATGTAGCTGACAAACATGTATAATGCAAACAGACACTAGATGTTTACCCCATGATTTATTCATTGTTGGGCCATAATCATATACTTTGGACCAACCTTAAAACAACATTGCATCAATGTCTGCATGTGTGCTGGGATTATGCTGGAAGTATATATCTAATACAGTAATTACCCGTTATAGCACGAATCGTTACTACACGAATCAGATATAACACGATGAAACCATGGATCCCAAAATTTTACACTATCTTTTTTGCCTTTTTCCAGAAAAATCGTGTTATAAATATTCCAGCATCCGATTGAGCATGAAATTTTCAGCTAACTTCACACGTTTTTCTAGCGCTGATCGGCCTTACATAGGGGACGCCTGGTCCACGGCTAATGTTATTCGTGCTATAAATAGCGTCAATCCTTCACGCTTGGCGCTCAGGCAATGTCGCCGGCCAGTGGTAAGGTACATGATGGCACCCTTTCAGAACAACAGTATTTCATTCCGTATCTGTGCACGAATTCAACTTAAATATCAGGGCATATAAGTTATAATGCGAATCGTGTAATAGACTAATATGAAACGAATATGACGTGCACAATTTTGTCTCAGAAATGGAACTACACGAAAAAGTTATTGCATGTTTAAATCGTGTAATAAAATATTGTAGCACCAGTAATAATGTCTTTATAACTTTTTAAAATCCGGTAATGAGGATTCATGGCGCGAGTGTGGTGTTTTTTAAATGTATTTTTCAATCATGTAATCAAGTATTAGGCTATAGCACGAGTGCGCTGTCTTTTTTAAAATCGTGTAATAGGACCAATAAGATATTTTTTGATCGTTTTTTACATGTTTTTTAAAATCGTGTTATCAAATATTATAACACGAATACGACGGGCACGATTTTAACTTAGTAATCTACCGTAATTATTCAATGAAATTAACTTAATTCGGCAGGTTTAACATTCAAACATGTTTTTTTCTAAATCGTGTTATAAAATAGGTCATATATAAAATAGGTCATGCTATAACCGGTAATTACTGTAATCACATTTACCTTTTTATAAAAATTATTTAATAATCAGTATCAAATAATTAGGCTACATGTTAGTACTATTGTGAAAATATACCCACTACCTTCATTTTTATCGTTTGTGAATATTCAATAAAAATATCAGATATCGCGGCTCATCCTACCTCCCGCAAAAAGCAAACAAACATGCTTTGTATGATATATCCATGCACTCCTGCAATTACAATTTCGTTGCTTCACAATAACTAAGTAGGACGTGTTTTAGGAGTGATTCAATTATTACTGTATATTACTGATCTCAATCTTGAGATATTTATTCCACATTCTATTTTGATGAAAGATACTCCGATAGGTGCACATATATGTTACAGATTCACTGAGCTGTGAATTGCTATCCTAAATCCCCACCTCACGCTGAATTAAAAATATATCTAAGCGATAGCTAAGAGCATCTTCTTTTCGTTTTTTAATATTGCTTTTATTAGCTTTGCCAACGGCAGAGCTAATGTTATCAGTTCAATCTGTGGTCGCTGTGATTTCGACATCTTCATCTTCTTGTCTCAAACGATTGAGTTCAGACACTCTACATTAAGAGATTAATGTCCACCTACCTGGTCTGCACATTAATTGTTCATGAGAAGTGCGAGACTCGCATAGTTTGCAGAAAAAAGGACTTGTAAAACATTTTATGTTCCCAGAGTGGTATGTACAGTACTATAACATTTCACGGGTTGTGTGTATAGCAGGCTGCTTTTTGTGTTTTGTACACTTACAAAATAGTACGGCACCTGTCTGGCAAATCCCAAAAGTTTTTGCTATGCTGGTGCAATGTTGGAACAATACATGGCTGTGGTTGGACCAACATCTTCGACGTCGGCCCAGCACTAGTCCAACACATGCTTACTGTAATGTATTGCGTTTGCTGGGCTCACAATCGTCTTCGCCTTAAACAAAGGCAAGAGCCAGTGTTGGTCCTAATATGGGGCCAATGTCACAGACGTTGTGTGAACTTTAGAACAACATCGCGTCAGGACATAAGTAATCTCTGGTCACTGTACCTTGCCTCCCAGCAAACACGAGACAATGTCCCAATGCTGGTTCAATGTTGGTTCACCGTCTACGACGCTGGCCCAACATTGAACCAACAATGGGACAATGTATTGTGTTTGCTGGGGAACTTAATGAGCCTTCCACGCCTGTTTGTTTCACACATGGAGAAGGTGAACGTCCTATGCAATATCAGCGTCCCGGCAAGCACAACACATTGAAGCAATGTTGGACTAGCTTAGCAGACGGTGGCCCAGCATTGGTTTAATGTGCCTTGTTTGCTGGGACGTGATCTGGCGACATAGACAAGGACAGTGTATGTTCTAGTGTGGTCATAACAGTTTGTCTGAGTTTAAAATTACAAAACCAGTTATGCAAAGCACAGAACTGTGGGGTTCTCGTTGAAAAGATGCCTTGTAGAATAGAATGGAATAGTTTATTGACACATAAACATTCACACATGACATGCATTACCAACATATAATAGCATTGTGCCAAAATGGACAAAGAGTCATAGGATTATTGTGTCCTTGAATTAATAACACAAATGTATTGCTACAATCAAGGTGAGTGCAAAATAGGTGATTATGTTTAAAAATGTATCGAAAAGAGTTAATAAAACACAACACAAATAGAGATGATGTTAATTTAACCATACAGAGATAGGCCTACTCATAAAATATAACAACTGCTGTTATAGCCAAAGTAAAAAATAATAATGTAGACAATACTCACAATAAACGTTTTTCAAACAAAGAGAAAGATATGTGTACATCAAGATTTGAAAGTAGATCATTCCAAATTCCTACGACCAAAATTCTAAGAGGTTTACTTGCAAGAACAGTTTTATATTTAGCGGGACAAACTTTATTTGCCTTTCTAGTATTAACCTGGTGAACATCTCTGTTATAGACATACATATGATAGAAGATTGATGGTAATAAATTATGTTAGATTTTGTACATGAAAATAGCTATCATATAAAAATAAAGCTTTTGAAATTGAAGTATTTTTAAGTGTATAAACAAAGGTTTGGATGTATAAACAAAGGTTTGGAAGCATATTTACATCACTAGCAGTCGAAGGGTTAAACTAATGGTGTCTAAATATGAAACCTTGTAATATAAATGTGTTTGTCTTATAATTTTTTCTGTTAACCCTTTCTTTACTAACACTAAGACAGTCTTTTAAGTAAATTTCTCTTACCCTTACAGTGCAGGGATCGACTTTACATGTAGTCGTCAAAATCTGACATCTGTAGACATCAGATTCTGACGTTTAAAGATGATCCCCGCACTAAAAATTAAAATAGACCCATAACATAGGTATTCAAATAATCATCAATAATATCAATAATAATATCAAAATGAAATAAACCCTTCGCCTTGGGTCCAAGGTTTTTTAAAAAAATTCAGCGCTTTAAGGGTTAAGGTTGTGCCTCGCCACCATGATCCACAACCTCAAGTGGGTGACAATTATTTGTCTTTGTCCAATTTGTGACCAAACATGTAATAATAAGGCTAGTCATGATTATAGTTTTGATTACACTTACAGTGCAGGGATCAATTTTAGATGTCAGAATTTGACGTCTGTAGACATCAGATTCGGACGTCTGAAGTCGATCCCCACATGTAAGATTTACAAATATTTGTAATGACCATAGACAAATAACATAGGTATTCAAATGAATCAGAAAGAGCTAACGAAGACATATATGATGATTTCAAGTTGGAAAAATCCTTTTGATTGCGATGTTTTTTACAAATTAATTCAGCGCTTTGAGGGTTAAGGTTGTGCCTCGCTATCATGATCCACAACTTCAAGTGGGTGAAAATTATTCGTCTTTGTCTAATTTGGGACCAAACATTTACAATTTGTTTTACCCGGTAATTGAACATAAATTTATATCACAAAAAATTGATATCTGACATGATAAAAAGTATTGAAAATGCTTATATTAATGCTTAGCCGAGGGATAACACTTTTAACTCATGTGGTGATTGTATTTTTTTATCAATGAACATTTCATGCTGACCCAACGTTGTTTTAACCCTGTCAGTGTGGGGATCGACTTTAGACATCTAAATTCGATCCCATTGCATAGGTATACAAATGAATTGGAAAGATACATTTATAATTATTTCAATTGAATAAACTACTTTGGTCGTTTGGTTTATATAAAAATATTTCAGCGCTCTAAGGGTTAATATCAGTCCATCGTCTGTGACACTGGCCAAACATTGTAACAACAATGGGTCTACCTCTTGAGAATTAATATATAATCAGAAATAAATATCAGAAAACAGAATGAACGTAAGGTTCTTATAAGGAGGCCATCTCACTAAAAATCCTAACTTTGATCTTATACTAACGTTCTCTTTTTTCCATTAGAAAAGTTAGGAGTGAAAGTTAGGATAAAATCAAAGTTATGATTTGTAGTGAGATTTCCCCCTGGTTGTCCTAGGTTATCATATTAACCCTTGTGCTGCTAACACCGTATCCATATAAATTTCAATGTACATTTCAGACTAAATAAAATACCACTAAAATTTGTAACATATATTGTGGTAGATGCTGCAACTCAAAAAATCAAATAATTTTTTTTTGGAGATGTATATTTTCCATCAATTATCATTTTTCATTCATTTGAAGCTGGAAATTGCGCTAGCAATTCCAGCTTCAAATGAATGAAAAATACTCACAAACAATTCAGCAGCACAAGGGTTAATGAGAGCTGAAATAATTTCACATGCTTAATATCTGTGAAATGTGAAAATATAATTGACTGTTACTGATAACTCATTTCTAAGAGAAAGATGTATAAAAATAATGATTGCACTTAATAATTCATTTTTTTTTTTTTTGAGCTCAGTTGTCGACAGAATTATGGGTGACGAGCGCAACGGCTCACCATCTATCCAGGACACAGTAGACTGTTATAATGCATACGAGCCCATAGAGAGAAATGGAGCAGACACTGCAGAAGACAGTAAGTACTAGCAATTTATCTGATGAATAAATTTATGTGACAGATTTTTCAACCCTTATCCTGCTGATCACGACTATTTTCTGTTCTATTAGTCGATCCAATCACTGATATTTGAAACAAAATTTGTGTTTAAACATGAGGCTTTGCAAAGGATAGATCTCCAATTGAACAAATATCAGTAACAAATATCACTTGAAGTTGTATGTCTCGGTGGCGAGACACAACTTCAAGTGGATGAAAATTTAAATAAATTAATTTGCAGATTTAGCAGGATAAGAATAAGCATGATTAAAGCAAACTTCTCATACTAAAAGTGATTATACAAACCATTATTTAAAAAACATAGACACAAAAAAATACATATAAATCAATAACCCAGTCAAATTATTAGATATTTAGTGCTGAGAAATGTAACATTAAAAGGTTGAATTTTGCATGTTTTGTGGAGGAGCTAGGGACACTGAAGAGTTTGAGACAGACAGTAGGCTTTGATTGTCTGTCAGTATGATTGTGGAAATATAGATTATTGAGCAACACTCTGCTTGCTGTATTCCACAAGGTCATCAGCAGTTATTTGTTTTCTAAATAACTCCTCTTTCTACGCAACTTTTTTTTCTAGAGCCCCAAGATACATTTATCAGTATTCTAATTCATATGCATCTATCATCGATCTGCATGAATTAGCAATTATACACAATGAGCTAATAAACAGTTTATTAACCCTTTACCCTCTATGCTATTTTAAAAAAATTATCACCCACTTGAAGTTGTTTGTCTTTCTATTGCGGCCCATAACTTCAAGTGGGTGAAAACTACTCTTATTTGTTTAATTTGAGACCAAAAAATTGTAAATGTTGATGATGGAAAACACATTTTATTCCCAATAACAGTGATTTAATCTGTTAATTAAATAGACTAGGAACAATTAAAGTAGTGCTTAGCGCTTAAAGGGTTGAACAGTTTGTTACCAGGGATGATTAAAATTAAGCGGATATCCAATCTGTTGTCATATGCAGATCCGCAGTTTTTCCCTTTTAAGTATAGAATTTCCCTCAGATTTGTTGTTTTTTGCTTTTTTCTCCTCTCTTTGACCTGTTATCATCCCTGTCTTACTCATCTGGGGTTTTCTCCCAAACACCCTCTTTGACCTTCTGACACAGAATGCATCTGTACTCGATGGGGAGGGGGTGGGAGCGTGGGAACTATCCAGAGGTTTTTGTGATCCAGTTTTGTCCGTTGTGATTCACACCTGTTATTTCACAAGTATTAGGCAGATGAGTAAAGTGAATCTTTGCAATGTCATCTGGTCATGTGAAGATCATTTTAAAGTCACTTCAAATTTGTTTGTGATGCAGGTAAAAATGATAGCAACTGGGAGTGTAATAACCCCTTGGTATGATATATTCAGATATTTAATTAGACCTTACCCTTGGTTAGTTTAATTAAATAGTAATACATGTATATCTGCTATTATAGTACCTTTGAAAATTAGAAGAAAGGAATGTGAGTGATGTATCATAGAATTAAGTCATTGACATCATAATTTTTTAGATATACAGATTGCACTTTCATCAATTTTTGGATCAGGCTCCCATTTTAAATCACTTATTACAAATATCTTTAAGGTGTTATATGCACACTTTGCATTCATATCGTTCGCACAAGCATAATTTTTCTCATTATTCATGAGAACACACTCACCCATACTTTAGGGTTTGGTTGTACTTAAATATTTTTTTGTCGCCTGCATTTCTCATTTTTTTTTCATTCGAATTTGTTTTATATTTTACATATGCATCAAATCAGTGAACGACATACTTTTGTGTCCAATATTGCCAAAGCCTGTCCCCTTTACGAGGCAATATTCTCTGCTACCTTACAATGATTTTTGTTTTGCAACTGGTGTCTGCCAAGCACCTTTTAATCTATTTAAGGCATGAAATAGGGTGTCGGGCAGTAAGATATAGACGTTAGATTCTGACTATAAAGACGATCCCTGCGCTGAAATAATTAAAACATTTATAATATCCGTAGACCGTACAATAGGTATTCAAATGAAGCGGAAAGAGCTTACTAAGAGATTTATGATGATTTCAAATTGAAAAAAGCCCTTTGGTCTCCATGGTTTATATAGAATTGATGTTTCGCATTAATTCTTGGCTAATGTTTTATTCGCTAGGTGGAGCTGCTATAGGTGTTCGATGAGAGGGGAGGGGTTCAACCTCTCGCTGAGTTTGGCGATTTTACAAATGCATTGGCAGTTTGTTTCTAGCATCCAGTGCCATTTACACCTCGTTTGCAATACTTTATTATCATATCAAGTGAACCGCTACCAAGTTTCTGTGAAATTAATTGATGCTCAATCAGTTAACTGTTATGATGCTGAATTGTTTGTTTCTATTTTTCATTCATTTGAAGCTGTAATTACTAATGCAATTTCCATCTCCAAATGATGAAAAATATTCATTTTTTAGACAAATAGACATCTCCCAAATTTAATTATATTGGGCATGAAAATTGTTTGAAGCTGTATATACCCTAAAAGTGCAGCTGGAATTGCCAACACAATTCCCAACTCCAGACAGACAGTTAGACATCTCCCAAATTTAATTTAATGAACATCTCCCGGAAACTATTTTATCAACTTCGGTGGCATTATATTGGGCATGAGAATTGTTTGAAACTACAGGGGTTAAGTACCACGATCCAAAACTTTCAAGTGAGTGAAGAATCAAATTAATGAAATCAGGAGGTAAAAGGTCACCCCATATATCCCATATAATCGTTTGTCACTTTCTACCCCATGTATCACATGCTACATGTATAATATAATCGCTTGTCACTTTCTCATGTTAACATCCCTTTTTTGCACTAAATACAAACCAGTTAGCTCGACAAGGTTACTTATGAAAATAACATTGTTAATACTTTATCCAACAGATATTTGAATTCTAATAATTTTTCAACACTTCACATACATTACAATTTGCTACAAACTCAAGACAAGTTTTGTTGAGTTTGTAATAGCTAATTGTGTCGAGTGCTGAAAAAAAAAACCTGTTAAAATTTCTTTAGATAAAATATCATAACATACTGCCAACTACAGGTGTATGTCCTTGGTGGCCATATTTTTAAATTTTTTCCGTCTTATTAAGATCTTGGCACCCTGATATCTACGAAACTGGGTGTTCGATTTACTCAACGGTCAACACACTAAATTTAGTGGACGGCATGGATGATGCAGCATAGGTGGTCTTCCGGGCATCTTAATTCTCCTTTAGGCGCTAAGCATGATTATAGTCACTTTTAATCCACTTATTAGCAGATTGAAACACCATTATGGGGAATAAAATGTGTTTCAACATCAGCATTTGCATTTTTTTTGTTTTAAATTAAACAAAATGTGAGTATTATTCACCCACTTGAAGTTGTGGGTGGCGGTACAGATACACAACTTCAATTTAAATGAATAAGTTTGCTGGTAAAGGGTTTTGAACTTGTCACCCTGATATCTTCAACCCTTGAAGCGCCGGGATATTTTTTGTACAAACTATGGAAATTGAAGATTTTTTTAAATTTGAAATCATCATACATGTCTTAGTTAGCTCTTTCCGCTTATTTGAATACCTTTGTTATGGGACTAGGACCAGTATAAATATTTCAACCTTTTCAATGCGGGACCGTCTTTAAACACAGAATCTGACGTCTGTAGACGTATAAAGACGGTCCCTGCACTGAAAGGGTTCAAGTCGTCTGTCCAAAATACCCAGTGTTCAAGTTAACACTGGTATTAATTCGTTGAGCACAAATTCAAAAGCATGTCACATTCATGTTGGCCATCTTTCTTCTTTCTTTTTGTCACTTTAAGGGGCACTCTGAAAAGTTTTCAGTGTGTCAAAATACCAACACAGTTTTCATTTGTGGGTGGTTTGTTGATTGCCTTTGACGTTTTGCAATTCTGTTTTCAGCTATAAATAGTCTAGTGAATACTTGTTCAAATGTCCAAACGTCCCTCAATTTAATTTATACAGGCCGTCTATACCTACACATTACATGTATAGGTCCCATTTCTGTGGCAAGACTACAGTGCATTGCAACAATGCATTTCAACATTATGCTTTTATTCAATACAGACATTATTGCTTTAATAGTTCTAATCAGGTTTATAACAAGAAATACTGATTTTTAACACTGCCATGCAACATAATTTTATCTACTGTTATTACACACTTATTATTTTTCTAGTTCTAGTCAGTTTTAATAACAAGGAATCCTGGATTACAACAAACAGTTACAAATTTCATTTATTATTTATACCGTATATTTCCATTATATTTATATGTTCAACCGTAGTCATGTTGTGTCGCACAGAGGAGCCCAATAACCAAGCCCACTCATCAACAGTTGATTACTTTTATTTTAAATATATTTTTTTCCATTCTGTTAATAAATACAAGTTACCTTGGAGACAAATATTATACATTGCTTTTTTTTTAAATTTCTTTGTAAATTTTGAAAACATCAAGTCCGCTAGAGATATGTATATATTTTAAAGGTTCCAATTGTGTATCATGTGTAAATATCAACTGTGTTCAGATTTTCTGACATTGTGAACTTTTGCGAGCGCCCGATAAGCATTGTAATCCTCATCCATGTATTATGGGAAATAGCTTTCTCGGTTTTCATGCTAATCTCTGTATTATTTCTTTGGCTACCTTGACTTTTTGCAAAATTCAAAAGAATAGGACCTGATATCATTGAGTACTAACTGACAATACTAAGTTTTTAGAAAATAAGAAAATATATCCAGGTCATGATGACCTTTTTTCAATCTTCTGTTGTCACCTAGCATTAACTGCTTTTTTGATAGACCTCTGTTTATAATAACTTCAGTTCATATTTGCATATATAAATTAATGATTTGCTTATGTTACAATTAATTGTTTTTAAATTTGTTTTTTTCAAAGTGTGAGGCGGGCCTTCTAGGGTGGTTACCATATAAACACAGATTTGTTGTTTTTTACTTTGTAAAAGGTCTAAACCCATGAACCAAATAAAATGAATATTTTAAAAAGGTTGAAATAGTAAAATGTTCCACATCATGCAATTTATCATTATTTCAATACGAAATTTTGGATTTTCTGATATTTTAAATTACATTTTTCCTTTTAATAACAGCCTACATTTCATTATTTTCAACTGCTGTTAAAAGCCCTAGCCATGTTTTTGGGAACATTCATAACATGGTAAGTTTACTCTTGGTGCAATACAACAGGTCTTTGTATAATATCTGATAGGCCACGCTTGCTATACTGCAATGCAAACGGCAAGCAGCAGTAACTATATCAATAGCTTAGTTTAAAACTAAGTAAGTATTGGTATTCTATTTGCCTTTGAAGTGTAATATAATCATTTTTATCCTTCTCTCAGTTATAAGTTACACATCAACATAGTTAAGACCAACATTACATGTGAAGATTATGTAATATTGTTACTTATTATAAGGTGGAAAAACGTGAACTTTGCTGTATGTTTATTGTGCTCATTAGTATGTTGTAGTTACGTATAGTTGTAGTCTCATTTGATGCATTGCGCTCAATCCACACATTGACTGATGACAAAATTGTATCCCAAGTGAATGCTAAAAGATGAGCTAATACAACAACAATGACAACTTAGACAATGTTAAATAGTTCTTGATTGATTTTATTAAATTTACTCTAAATCAGCACTGCAAGTTTTAAATGTTCGCTTTCGACTTACTGCTAACTAATCCAGAAGTCTTCTTCTGATTTGGAAGCAATTGTGATTTTTAGCCCGCCTTTTAATTTTAATTAGAAAAGGTGGGCTATTGCAATTGAAGTTCGACGGCGGCGGCGTCGGCGGCGGCGTCGGCGTTAACATTTACTTGTGGGCGCGATACCTTGAAAAGTTTTTCATGTTTCCTTCCCAAATTTGTTTTGCATGTTAATAATGACCAGTTCTCGGACAAGTTCAATAATGGCAGAAAAAAACAAAAAATGGCCGATTTATTGCGATTTTTCACATTTTACGTCAATAATTTGACCTTGTGAGCGCGATAACTTGAAAAGTTTTTCACATATCCTTTTCAAATTTGTTATTCATGTTACTAATGACCAGTTCTCGGACAAGTTCAATATTGGCCAAAAAAAAAAAAATGGCCGATTTATTGCGATTTTTCACATTTTACGTCAATAATTTGACCGTGTGGGCGCGATAAGTTGAAAAGTTTTTCACATATCCTTTTCAAATTGGTTATGCATGTTACTAATTAGTAGTTCTTGGACAAGTTCAATAATGGCCGAAAAAAAAAAAAATGGCTGATTTATTGCGATTTTTCACATTTTACGTCAATAATTTGACCTTGTGGGCGCGAAAACTTGAAAAGTTTTTCACATATCCTCTTCAAATTGGTTATGCATATTACTAATAAGTAGTTCTTGGAGAAGTTCAATAATGGCCGAAAAAAAAAAAAAATGGCCGATTTATTGCGATTTTTCTCATTTTACGTCAATAATTTGACCCTGTGGGCGCGATAACTTGAAAAGTTTTTCACATATTCTCTTCAAATTTGTTATGTATGTTACCTATAAGTAGTTCTTGGACAAGTTCAATAATGGCTGAAAAAAAAAAAAATGACCGATTTATTGTGATTTTTCTCATTTTACGTAAATAATTTGACCTTGTGGGCGCGATAACTTGAAAAGTTTTTCACGTATCCTCTTCAAATTTTTTATGCATGTTACTAATAAGTAGTTCTTGGACAAGTTCAATAATGGCTGAAAGAAAATTCAAAATGGCTGATTTATTGCTATTTTTCGCATTTTACGTCAATAATTAGACTTTGTGGCCGATAACTTGAAAAGTTTTCCATGTATCATCTTCAAATCTGTTATGCATGTTACTAATAACCAGTTCTCGGACAAGTTTAATAATGGCTGGAAAAAAATTTAAAATGGCCGATTTATTGTCATTTTTCGCATTTTACGTCAATTTGACCTTGTGGCCACAATAACGACTTCAAGTTCGATAATGGCGGCAGGCTATTGTCGAGTGTGCTCTTGTTGTTGTTTTCTGGAACATATACTTGTACGTGTAGATGCAAACCACTTTGTGCATCTTCTGTAAATGTCATCTAGGAATATTTATCAATTATACTAGCTGGCTGTGCTGTCTGAGAGAACTATAGTTCGGTTTAGTATCCTGAAATTAATTTTGCATGTCAACATAATAGCTGAACTTTACTTATTCCCAATTTAGTATATATTTGTAAATCTTTTACTTAAGCTTGTTTTCATAGTTCAGAAAAAAGATAAAAAGGCAGTGCTATGTATAATGTTGTACAGTTATGGTTATAATTATGGTTATGCATGTACTATGATTGACAACTCTTCGGATAACACATTTTATTGAGGAAAGAATGTGTTGTTTGATCCAAATAATCTGCTAGTCCATGACTACTGCAACTCTTCTCCCGCTATTCTGAAAAATTTCCATTGACCAGAGATGTGTCAACTCTTAAAAGTACCATTCGCATATGGTGCAGCTGTTTTTGTCCCACGCTTTCTCAGAAAAGGGTGAGGGACTTTTTTGTAAGCTCATCTGCCGTCAAATATAATATGCCTGACTAAAAATGCCCATGTTGCCATAGCTTAGTCAAATTCGAAAATGAGAGCTTTGAGAGTGGGGTCACCATAGACATTAAAATCTTCAATTGACTCCTCTAATTTTTCTACAATGCAGCCAACTCATACACTGACACATGGATTTATGCAGACACAATTATTTAAATGTAACTGAAATTATCATAAAATCAATCATAGAAAAATGCATCATGGAATATCATGGAATTTGAAAGAGTATAGTGCGTAGGAACCCTGGTCCCATACTTTATTTCTGTAGATTTCAGTAACTAGGGCTCAAACAAGTTACCTTACAAATTTATTGAGTAAGTTTTCTGTTTGACTGATGCAAACACATAATTTGAAGATCTAACACCGGCTTATTTCTTCACACACACTCTTTTTGTTTTACCTTTTTTTTTTTCTCATTTGAAGCTAAAATGTGTGATGCAATTTTCACCTTCAAATTAATTATATGTTCTTGGTATTTGAAAAACAAACAGCTCAGGATGTGTTGTACCTTGGGCTAGTTTGTTCATTTAAGTCTAGTATAGTACATTCACAAATATATGTGTCACATGTACCACAATTTTTAATTCTATGTATATCATCAATTACACTGAATTCTTGAATGAGAGATGAATATCATGTGACTTTTGTTTGATGTGTCTGAATAATTTTGTTTATAATATTCACCTCTTGTGAAAAGTTAAACATTTTGCATATCTCATCTTTGTTTTGACTGTAATTTGAACTCTTGTCCTGCTCAGCTGTCAGTTAGTTTTTTCTTGAGCAGTTGAAGCTGAGATTGTTATTATAAAGAATTTCCAGCTTCAATTGACAAAAAATATATATATTATATATATGCAAGCCTAGCAGGAAAATAGTTTTATCATTTCAAGTGATGTAATTAATTTTTTTTTTTTTTTTTTCTGCTTCACATATTACAGCTGACAATGAGGAAGCACCTTTATTGACTAGCAGAGGTAAAAATAATATGGAGACTGCTATGGACATGATCCCATTCCGTGGCGATGAGTGGCAGCAAAGTAACCGACTGCAGCGTATTTATACTGTCGTTAAGGTGTGTTACAGGTTATTTATTTACTTTTTTCAATGCTGATTTGTTAAATATTGACAATAAAATGGTATCGAGATAATGTCCAAAGTCACATTTGTAGCAATCCTAGCAGTGCAAAGGTTTAGTAACCGCCTATCGTAATGACTTTGATTTTGTTGTAGACACCAGCTCTGTTTATTTTATGGTTGACTATACCTGTTGGAGGATGGAAAGAAGAAAACACAGTCTGGTTCAGGCCTCTGGCCATTATACAATGCTTAATCTTTCCAGTCACAGTTTTGTTCTTAGCAAGCCCTAAATGTAAGAATATATGTTTATCAAGTTTTTTGTAGTGATTTTGAATGTACCGGACAATGTTCGACTTTAGATCATTTAAAAGTAAACATAGTTTAGCCTAACAAAATGTATGTCGAGTATTATGGCTAACATCCACTGCTTACCATTGGATATTGTAATTATGACTCTTATGAATTTTTAGACTATATATGACATAGCAGTACTCAACTTTATAGAAGTTGTTCAACAATTAAGTAGCACTTTTTTGAAAGGCTTTAACCTCCCTCCCCCTCTGCCCTCTTCATAATGCTTCTTGACATTACTTAGATGTTGAGCGGCCCTGAATGCTACATAGCTATTTTGACATTTCCCATTTTCTGACACAAATTATAGCTTAAAAAAAAGAAAAATGTCATTTTGTTGAAAAGCTATACTTTACAGTTGGTTTTATTTGATACTTTCTCATTTGATTTATAAGTTAAGTCAATGGATTTGTTTATGAATGCATTCAAAACTTGGCTGTACTATATTGGATAGATTTTGAGATACATGTATTATCTTTTTTTTCTTGCAGTTGCTCTAATTAACATTGGAGGAGTTTTTCCTCTTTACGTGTTACTCATCTTAATGGGAATAGCCCTGGCTTTGGCTGTTTTCTTCACTAGTGTATCACATGAAGCTCCATCATATCATTGGGTAAGGCAAAACAATAAATTATGACTTCAAATTGTGTACATTTATACAAATAGTGTAATTTAACTACTTACTCATTCATTATATTAATTGCCTATAATAATAGAAAGCCATTCCAGAATACAACCTGTATTTTGAATTTAAATGACAATATGATTAACAACCTCTTTTTATAAACGAGTTCAACTTGTCACATTTGATTTTGGAAATTTATTATTTGACACCCTATTAAAATTACTATTTTGTAGCTTTGTTATTTATGTGACAATTGCAGGCTTTGTTCAGATATATTCAATGTTTCCAACATTGAATGTATTATTATATATATTAAAACTATATATTTTCTGTGAATATTTGGGGACATTATATGTGACAAACTACATCGCATTTGACGACCACATTGAAAGTTTAGCATTTAATTATCACAATTTTTTTCTGAATTCTTTAAGCATTAATATTATGTACCGGTAAGTACAGATAGCTATGAAATATCATTACTCTGCATGGGCATAAAGAATTAGTGGGAGGGTGGAGCATATGGAGTCAGGAGACCTACATAACATATTTTCTCTGTTACAGGTATTTTCATACGCTGGCTTCATTGCAGCAGTTATTTGGATACAATTAATTGCCGGGGAAATTGTTGGTTTACTTAAGGTAATGCCTGCCATGAAGTTAACTACATTAGAACTATTACTGACAAAGTGATGTATTGTTTACACCTGACAGCATTAACCCTTTAAACACGGGACCGTCGTTAGATGTCTAAAGACCCCCGCATACAGAAGAATTGAAAATTTATATTAGTTGTAGACCCATAATATAAGTAATCAAATAACGCTGAAAGAGCTAACTAAGGGGTCTTGCCAAATTAAAAAAATTCCAAAAATCCGAGAAAAACTCGGATTGTCCAGACCTCACCCACCCACCCGCCTATCCTATTTTTAATTTTTTTTGGGAACACGTACCACGAAAAAAAAACCACAATATTTCCAAAACAAAAAAAGAAATCCGAGTTGGGGCTTAACCCACCCAGCCACTTCCGAGTTTTTCTCGGATTTTTGGATTTTTTTTAATTTGACAAAATCCCTAAGACATGAGTTTATGTGTGAAACCTGATAAAAGTACATTTTAAAATAACATTTTTTTTTCAAATTAAAGTGTTTTTTTAATTAGGTAAATTCAATTTTGTGTATCTCTTCTCTAAATTTTTTTTTTTTAATTTTAACAGTTTTATTTTTTGTTAACTTTCTTGTAATGCAGACTTTTGGTGTTGTATTTGACATAAGTGATGCCATATTAGGATTGACAGTGCTTGCGTGGGGAAACAGTATAGGAGGTATGTATTATCACATGTAGCTTAAAGGGGGATTTCCCAGCAAACGCAAAACACTGTACCTTGGATCAATGTTGGTCCATTGTCTACATCGCTGGCGTAACATTGAGCCAATGTTGATTCAGTGTTTTGTGTTTACTGGGTTGGGCACTGCGATCTGCTTCTCTGCACCATAAAAAAACCCTTGAATTTATTTGATAAGTGTATGGCATAATCACGACCTGAGGCTTCCTTCTGTCACGATATTGCCATGATTGTGGAGAAAGCAATGTGAAGCAATATTCACTCATTTTCTTTTGATAACTTGTACTTTTTAATGAAATAAGTTGCAATTAATAATCTCTACAAATAGTTATATTCATATTGTATATATTGTGCTGCTTCAGGTTTAAATTGATTCAATAATTTGTTTTGTTTTAGATTATATAGCTAATGTAGTGATGGCTCGCCACGGATCACCAAGAGCTGGAATATCTGCATGCTATGGTGGTCCAATGTTCAGTATCCTTTTATTGGCAGTAATACTTTACTTATTATACATATTATGATCATCAGATTTTTTTAAGATCTGCTGTTTTCCAGGCGATTTGTGTGTCAATTTTTAATGTTTAGCAGTCATGTATACCTATATCCTATATTTATTTGCCACAAGCAATATTCTAACTGCTAAAATAAGACATAGGTGATATTCACTTAAATGGTACTTAGATGTTGAGCAGCCCCGAATGCTACATAGCTATTTTGCCATTTCCCATTTGCTGACACAAATTAATCAGTTTTCAGGGATGAGCATGGTTAACATGCAGAGATCTCTCTAGCTCAGAGGCAACACACTTAACCCTTGTCCTGGTGGACCCGGATATATATGTTTTCAAAAAAGTTTCAACCTAAAAAAACGCCAGTGAAATTGATAAAGTATTCAGTGGTAGATGCTCAGTTTTTCAAATATTTTAATTTGGGAGATGTCTATTTTTCATAAATAGAAATATTTTTCATCATTTGAAGCTGGAAATTGCGTTAGCAATTCCAGCTCCAAATAAATGAAAAATAATTTAAAACAATTCAGCAGAACAAAGTTTAATTATCTGCTGGAATTGTAAGTGCAATTTTCAGCTTCTGGGGCCGTATTCTCGTGACCTTTTACGGAGTTTCGCATTGTAGATTTTTGGAATTTCTTCAAATATTGGTTTTTTTCCGCAAGTGCTTTTCTCGTTAATTTTACGATGCGGAACTCACCTGAGTTTTAGGTAAAAGTTATGAAAAGAATTTGGGTGCCCTAAATTTTAGGAAATAATGTTGTATTTTCCATAAAAGTTAGGATGCGGAACTCCGCAACTACAGTTTTCCGCAAATAGTTTGAGAATAACGATTTACGGAATTCCGCAGTTTTCGGAGTTCCGCATTTTAAAGTTCCAGAAAAATCCTAAAGTTAGGTGATCTTCACAAAAATACGGCCCCAGAAATGTATGTGATTTGCAAAATTTAACACTGTGTTTCCAGATTTCAGACATCTTTTACTTTAAAGAATTTTTTTATACAAGTGCTAATAGAAGTGCAGAATATGCTTCGTGATATCATAGTTAAACCTTAACCATATATTAGATCTGCTAATGGGTTTAGGTATTCCATTTACAATAATGGGCATCGGGAGAGATGAACCTTTTAAAGTAAGTCATATTTATTGTTAAAGTACTGAATTGTTCTGTCATTCTTTTATTTGAAACATTGCTGATCTGAACGCCTGCTTCGAATAAATGAAAAATAACCCTATGTTTAAAATGTAGACTATTATAATTATTTGAAATTGGTGCTTTATTTCAGATTTACATTTCAAGTAATTTTTGTTATTGTGCAAAAACAGTTTGCTTAAGAATATACATTGAAAAGACTAAACAAAATAATTTATCAAACTTTAATATCAGAATATTTAAGCTTTTTTGTTTACAAAGCATATTCTACCAATCTCAATGATTAGCCTACACATAACACTAGAACAAGTGGCCTTCCAAATCATCTGGCTGCCATAGTATTTGTAAACAAAATGCTACTTCATGGAATGTCTAAAGTTGACTGCCCAGAACCATGATAACAAAGTTTATATAAATATCCTTGAGAGCAAATTGCTTTATCAAAATTTGTGAACAAGAAATAAGGCAACAATGAGGCAATAAGCCTCTTGTATAGAATAAATATTCGAAAACTGGATACTGTACGGTCAAACTTTATTAGAACTTTCTAGTTCTGGTTCTAGTTCTGGTTGAGTGATTATAAGTAAGTTCAGTAGCAGAATCAGCTGTAACCCTTTCAACCCGGGAACGAAATTTTGATGTAAAGTCAGAAGGCAATTCCAGCAATGAAAGACTTGAGTATTTCTAATGGTCAAACATCTATCAAATAGGTATTCAAGTAAAGCGGAAAGTGCTATTTAACCTAGAAAACCAACGTTGAACCAATATTGTTTTTGAGCCTTTCAGTGTGGGGACCGACTTTAGACGTCATGATTCTGACGTCTAAAGTCGCTCCCCACACTGAGAGAATAAAATATGTATAATGGCCGCAGACCCATATCATAGGTATTCAAATGAAGCGAAATGAGCTAACTAAGACATAATTTATGATTAGTTCAAATTGAAACCTTTGGTCTCCATGGTTTGTACAAAGATAATTCAGTTTGTTGGGCCAACATCTACAATGCTGACCCAACATTAACCCTTACAGCGCAGGGATCGTCTGTAGACGTCAGATTCTGACGGCTAAAGTCGATCCCGCGCTGTAAGAATCAACATATTTTTAATGGCCGGAAACCCATAACATAGGTATTCAAATGAATCAGAAAGAGCTAACTAAGACATTTATGATGATTTCAAATTGAAAAAAACCCTTTGGTTGCGATGTTTTTTACAAATTAATTCAGCGCTTTAAGGGTTAAACCATTATTCTTTCAACATCTTGTGTTCTCTGAGAAGCCATTTATGACGTTTTCAAATTGAATAACCCTTCAGCTTTTCTAGTATACACATTAACCTTTTAAGCTTTGAATTAATTTGTGAAAAACATCGCGACCAAAGGGTTTTTTCCAATTTGAAATTATCATAAAAATTTTATTTAATTCTTTCTGATTCATTTGAATACCTATGTTATGGGTCTACAGCCATTAGAAATATTTTTTACTCTTACAGTGCGGGGATCGACTTTAGTCGTCAGAATCTGAGGTCTACAGACGTCAGATTCTGACAACTAAAGTTGATCCCCGCGCTGTAAGGGTTAAATTGTTTTAGCACTGTAAGGATTAACAATTTTTGTTGATTTATTTTCCAGATTGATTTCCCGCTGATACAGGTTGTGCTGATCGCTGCCCTGTTCTTCAGCTTGCTGTCAGCTCTGGTGATAGTTCCTATCATGCGATTCAATTTTAATCGACCGTTTGGTATCTACCTCATTGTAGTCTATGTTGTTTTTCTTTTAATAGCTATGTTAGTGGAGACCCATGTTATACCTAGATAGCCAAATGCCTGCCTTGTCTAGTAAATATACCCTCTAACTACAAATTTCATTTTAACAGTTAAAATATATCTTTTATTCTATGGTTCTTCTGAAATGAATGTTCCTAAAAAGGCATGAACAGTAAAGTCTCATGGACAAGCAGCCTCCAATAAGAGATATGCCTAGAACCTGGCTCAAATCCAGGGGCCCGTCTATGAAACGTATGCGGCCTGCACACGCCACCAATGTATCCTCTCCTCACCTATAGATAAACATCAGTAAGCTAACAGGTCAGCTGAGCTGCCCAGGACCATTCGATCACACTATAAGTGACTAAATGTGTACAGAGACAGAGACCCCTACCACACGGGTGAGCCGTGTGGTAGGGGTCTTGAATCTTCACTGTCTTTTATGAGTGGTTCCGCCTCATTTTAGGCAGACCTTTATGGGACACCACTTAGAAACAAATAACCCCCTATTTGGCAGCCCCTGGTTTGTAAGGCCAGTTTTCATTGGCCCCTATGGTGGCTTCCCATAGGGCCAGAGAATGAAAAATAGTATTTTTTATGAAAAAGAGTCATCTCCCAAATTGACTTATTGGATTAACTGAGCATCTACCAAGAACTATTTTATCAAATTTAGTGATATTTCTGTTGATTTAAAACATGCTTAAAACCGTAAATAAACGGTTCCTGCCACACACAGGTTGAGTTGTCAACAACAGTCATTTCATTTGGTGGTGATGACCAGGACACCTGAGTGTTTTCCTATTTTTATTCTATCTACATTAACCCTTTGCCTAACTCGCTTACGCAACCAACAACTTGTAGTGGGTGACAACTACTCATATTTGTTTCATTTGAGACCAAACAATGCAAATCTTGATGTTTAAACACTCTTTTTATTTCCAAATAAGTATATATGATCAGCTAATAAAACGACTATAGTCGTGCTCTGTGCTTAAAGGGGTAATTCCTCCACTGAAAATTACAAGGTGCTTTTTTCCACTTTACAAAGTAACACCTTTCAATTCATACGTAAAAAAATGTTAACGTGTACTTAACCTGCTAATCACGACTATACATGTAGTTGTTTTTAATTTGTTTTATTTGCCGACCAAATCACTGTTATTGGGAATGAATGAGCATTTAAACATCAACATTTGCAAATGTTTGGTCTCAATTTAAGCAAATATCAGTAATTTTTACTCACTTGAAGTTGTGGATTGCGGTAGCGAGACACAACTCCAAGTGGGTGAAAATTTAAATTAATTAACTTAGTGGGTTAAGGGTTAATCTAATTTTAAATGGAATTAAAAATGTTTTCTTTTGAAATAAAAAATATTAGAAACCAGAGTGGTTAAACCAGTGGAGGTGTCTGATATTGTCAAGAAGTTACATATTCACGCAAAACATAATAAAATGTCATTTTGTATAAAACGGGTATTTCCATTAGACAAAAGTGCATGACTAATAGTGGTTTATTGTTTGTGCAATGATTTACCTGCTGGCCAAACATTAATCTATCTTTAGTTCATGTTTTTTTTCAGTATTAGGTAAAAGGTAATAGGTAATTTTTTTCTAAACAGCTGTTTCACATTTTGTATGTATCAGAATGTGAATTTTAATATCTTTGTTTCTTATTTATAGATTTCACCGTTCAATATAAGATGCATAATTACAATTGTAGATTGCTATTTTTAATTTTCGTTTAATGATTGTACATTTTGAAAATCAAACTCTACACTGCAATATCTTTCATGATGTAAAACTTTTTTGATTTTGAAGAAAGTTGTCCTAGGAATTAAATTGTAGGCTATGGCAAGATTAATTTTGAGCCACTAATCTACAAATTTAGTGCCGTCCATGTAGTACACTTTGTGTAGCATTTAAGTGAATATCACCTATGTCTTATTTTAGCAGTTAGAATATTGCTTGTGGCGAATAAATATAGGATATAAGTATACATGACTGCTATACATTTAAAATTGACACACGGATAAGGCAAATCGCCTGGATAATTGTGATAAGATGAGTTAGCAAACATTTGAAAAAAACTGTTTATAAATATTCTACTTGAGAGGCTTAGTATTGTGTACTAAATAACTATGAGATTTGCATCACTCACCGAACATCATCCAAGCACTGTGTATTTATGTCAGCTTATTAATAATGTGTTTCCTTTTTCTTGTTACATGCTATATAAAATCGAAATATTTGTACTGAAGAGGTAAAGGTCAGAAAGTTAGCACTCCAGGGCTTCGTTTTGTCTACCTAGGTTTTTTTTTCTTTGATATTAAGCCCATGTTAATGTCAAAAGTCACATCCATTCAATAATACCTAACACCTAATAAATATTTGAAAATTTTGTTAAAAATTCATAAAAGTACTTAAAGGTTTTGATGTTTTTCTCACAGCAAACGCAAACAAACAACCATGATTTTCAACCCTTTGCATGCTAAGTTTCTTGATTTGAATTTTCACCCACTTGAAGTTATGTCTCGCTACAGCGACCCACAACTTCAAGTGGTTGAAAATTACTCATATTTGTTCAATTTGAGACTGTTTACAAATTAATTTACAAATCTTTAATGTTTAAATACTTATGTAATAACTGTTTAATAACAGTCATAATTAAACACATGGTCCCCGATGCCCTTCTCTTACTTGATGGAAGCGAACTGAATATTATTATGATGAAATAAATTTTACAGCAAATAATGGTGTGTTTACAAAATGGTATAGTCATTCTATGAAGTTAGATAGGCCATAATACAACATGTATGTACATGTATATTTAAATTTATCATATGTGAGCCTCAAAAAAGCAGCCTTCAACATGTTGTAGATCTCAGCCTGGTTTTGAAGTCTGCTTTTCAATATTGGCACTATAACAGATTTGCGATCAGATGTTTCAGAGCAATGCCATTTCTTGCTTATTCGACTTGTTATATCGAGATCACTGTTTTTTCCAAGTTGATCAACTGATTTCTTTAATTAGCCTGTAGCGAGGCCTAAACGACCAGATTTTACCACTGTCGATTCAATTATAAGTCAGTGTTTTACATAATGACTCATCATGGAAACAACATTGTGCAAATTGGTTGTTTTGTTGATAATGTAACTGCCAATAATGTTGTGCGAGAAGTATTGTGTTACTTCAATGTAAAAACTGAAATATGATGTGTTAAAGCAACATCATTTTTCATGGCTCAATACAATGTACAAGTCACTGTAGAAGCAATGGTGATCTTGTACTTACTTATTGTACAAAAGATGACCCGCTGCTTCAAGATGTTATATACATTATATTATAAGCAAAGTTTTCTCAACAAATTGTAAATTACGCACAACTGACCCCAGAATGAAAGACAGAATGCATCGATTTCAAAATGTATACCATCTGATCCTTATTATATTTATTGTTAGTGGAGATTAGGATATTATTGTTGCATCTTATGGAAGTCGCTGGTCTAGGGCAAACGTTTTGCTTAAGTTCCATTCCATTCATTTGGGAACCAATAAATATTCCATTGACAGTCATATTCAGGTTCATCATAATATAGGATATTGTCTATTATGAATATTTGCATCTGCAAACGATTATTTGAAAAACATTCCGTTGAAAGTGTTATTACTAATTTTATTGTGTATCCTCTATGTGGCCTGTTATAGTTTTTCAACTACACATTAACTCTTTAACCGCCAAATTATTCAATTGAAATTTTCACCCATTTGAAGTTGTGTCTCGTTGACGCGATCCACAACTTCAAGTGAGTGAAAATTATTCAGATTTGACAAAATGGAGGTCAACAAATTTCAAATCTTGCTGATTGATCTTTAACATGTTTAAGAGCTGATATGTAATGTGCTATGAAAAATGTAAAAAAACGAATATGTACGGCACCGGCGGTTAAAGGGTTAACCCTTGTGCTGCTGAACGGTTTGTTTCTTTTTTCATTCATTTAAATCTGGAAACTTTTTTCTTCCATCTTTAAATGACGAAAAATATTTCCATTTATGAAGAATAGACATCTTTGAAATGTAATTATATGATTAACCCTACCAGTGTGGTCTGTATGTGATTCTGATGTGTAAAGTCAATCTCCGCGCTGTAAAAGTAAAAATATTTGTAATGGCAGTGGACCTGTAACAAATGAATCAGATAGAGGTAACTAAAACATTTATGTTGATTTCCAAAGAAATATACATAAATGGTATACATAAATATCTCAGCGCTTTAAGCGTTAATTGAGCATCTACTTAGCTATGTTATCAATTTCACAGACATTTGTATTTGAAACATACTTACTTTGATTTGAAACATACCTAAAAAACATACATGTACGGTTCAAGAAGAACAAGGGTGAATTAGCTCTGAGGGCAATTTTATCGGTGTACACATGTAGCTTACATGCTCAACTCACCCGAGATCTCATGGTCAATCAATGTGTCACTTTTGATGTAATGCTATTTGTGTATTTCAATATCTTTAGGTATTTTGTTATATCATGGTAAACTTTTGTTGAGTTTTCTATGAATTACGAAACTTTTAAAATTGCTTAATCACAATTTAAATGATAATTGTCTGGCATATAATTCACTCATTGTGTGGAGCGGATCTGATGTGAATTTACTACTGAATTAAACAATGATGAATGTGAGGGTCGTTTCGTGAACGAATGAAACTTATTATTATTTATTATTACTGGAGTTAATACACCAGTTAACTGGTATGATTATTTATCTTTATTATAATTAAAATTATTATAATAATCTATAAAAACTTGAATGACAGAATAGTATTAATAAAACTAAACCAGGTTGTATTTTTATATGGGATATTTTAACTTCATAATGGTATGACTATTGTAGATATAATTTAGGGTCATTTTTGCGATTGAATAATAGTATCAATAAAGTAAGTGGAGCACGCAGAGCATGGCCACCCTGCCCGAATTTAATGTCGATACACTGGTTTGAACCTTATTATATATATCCTATTTTGTATAACCACCTTATTAGACCTGTACATGTATCTTGATATAGCCATACAAATCTATGCCCTTTATTTGTATGATTAACTCAACATTGTAACGTCTAATCGAGGGTATATATGTATAAATAGATATATTTTCTAGATTTCAAACTATCCAGTACTATTTAATGCTACTCAAATCATGTTGCCACATTCTTTGTGAAATTTCAGCAGTTGATATTTATTTATTTATTTATTACCAATTATCAATTATTCAACTGGCAGCATTTTGTATAGGTTCCACGATCAGTAATCCATTGAGTTGCATTGAAATCCATTGAGTAATCCAATGAGTTATAATTATTTCCAGGTTACACAGGACGACATGTTTCGACTTATATTTATTATACATATGTATATCTATGGCAATAATGAGGCTTATTTTTGGTACAGTATAAGCATTTCTTTAAGAAGTGTCAAGTATTGATTTTTTGAGAATTGCATCTGTGGTGGATTATGTCACACTTTAATCTGCTATTAATCGAATGGTCAATGTATGTTATTATCAAGATATAGAGCAGTGTTCACACACAAGAGTGGGGCTTAAGTGGGCAACAGCAGGGTGTAAATGGACTTTACGCCCTGACCTATTGAAATATAGTGCTAGTGTGAAATCTATATACCAGTACATGTAAATGTCAGTGCTTTAAATTGTAATAATACTAGTGATACTGAGTGTTTGGTTGGACAATGTGTTCATTTAACCCTTAAAGCGCTGATAATTTTTATATAAAACATGGAGATCAAAGGCTCTTTTTTAATTTGAAATCATCATAAATGTTATCTCTTTCTGATTCATTTAATTGAATACCTATGTTATGCGTCTACGGCCATAAGAAATAGTTTTACTCTTACAGTGCGCGGATAGACTTTAGTTGTCAGAATCTGACGTCTACAGACGTCAGATTCTTACGACTAAAGCCATCCCGCGCTATAAAGGTTAATCTTTCTACGCCGGAACCGTCTTTATACGTCAGAATCTGACGTATAAAGATGATCCCCGCACTGAAAGAATTAAAATATTTATAATGGTCGTAGACCCATAACATAGGTTTTCAAATGAAGCTCAAAGAACTATCTAAGACATGTATGATGATTTAAAAAAAACACATTTGACCTCCATGTTTTAAACACAAATAATTGCGTTGTAAGGGCTAAGGCGTTTTTGTACAATTGTACACCTAGCAAGAATTGGTTCAATGTCTTGTGTTAATGATCATTGGATCCCGTCACAGTTTATGTACTTTATCAGGAATAATGTATGCATTTAAATAAGTAACAGTTAACCATCTTTCTAGCCCTCCGATATATAGCCACATATCACATTGTCAAGGGTTAAAAGGTGCAGATTTATAATCTGATATCAAATCTGAAGACTTATCAGCCGACTTAACATTTTACCCCCTGGTCACTGGACCTGTTCATTCGTGTGCCATTTCAACTCTATGGAGAGCATACAGTCCTGCATACATTTCAGCGCATTGAACTTATCGTACACATTGCTATCTCTGTCCTAACAGGTACTCATTTTCACACTCTAACCATTGTGCCAAGTCGCTCCTGGGCAGTGCTAAAGCACATTATTTGGTATTCCACAGAATATGGCCAGTATAATATGCCAGTTTAAGCCTTACAGTTCGGGGATTGACTTTAGACATCAGAATCTGACGTCTGTAGATGTCAGATTCTGACGTCTTAAGTCGATCCCCGCAGTGTAAGAATAAAAATATTTATAATGATCATACCCCCATAACATAGGTATTCAAATGAATCAGAAAGAGCTAACTAAGACACTTATGATGACTTAAAATTGAATAAAACCTTTTGGTCTCCATGGCTTATATAAAAAATATTCAGCGCTTTAAGGGTTCAATTGACCTAGATTTCAAGCCTCTGGTTCAGGTTGAGTAAAATTCCTGAGTTCAAATGTCAAATAATTTTTAAATTAAAATCTACTAGTACTGCTCTGCAAAGCCAAAATGCAGTACAGTAGAGCCTGCTATGAGCAGTCACTCTTATGAGCAGCCAACCTCCTATGGGAGGCCACTTGCCCATTCCCCGATATGGCATTTCATATATAAATGAACCTCCTATGAGAAGCCACCTGTCTTAAAAGGCCACTTATGAAGTAAGCAGATGCTGCCTTTTTGCTTTGTACGTCAGAGTAGAAGCAGTAATGAAGTAAGCCATGGTGCCAAACTGGACGTGATAATTATGTACATATAAACCACTTGATTTCACAAGCAGAAAGCTGTTAGCTTTGCTCAGAGTACAACTATGAAGAGAATAAATATGTATGTATGCATCAATCATATAGCAAGTATAACCGAGTTGCCATGATTTGTACTGCTGTAGTTGACCTGAAGTGATTTGTTGTGATTTGTCATCATGATAATGGCTAGCATCATCATGATAATGACTAGCGTCATCATGATAATGACTAGCGTCATCATGATAATGGCTAGCATCATCATGATAATGACTAGCGTCATCATGATAATGGCTAGCATCATCATGATAATGACTAGCGTCATCATGATAATGGCTAGTGTCATCATGATAATGGCTAGTGTCATCATGATAATGACTAGCGTCATCATGATAATGGCTAGTATCATCATGATAATAACTAGCGTCATCATGATAATGGTCAATATGATATTGGATAGCGACATCATGATGATGACTACCGTCATCATGATAATGACTAGCGTCATCATGATAATGACTAGCGACTAGCGTCATCATGATAATGCCTAGCATCATCATAATAATGGCTAGCATCATCATGATAAAGACTAGCGTCATCATGATAATGGCTAGCGTCATCATCATAATGACTAGTCATTAAGATAATGGCTAGCATCATCATCATGCATGATAATGGCTAGCGTCATTATGATAATGACTAGCGTCATCATGATAATGGCTGGCGTCATTATCATACTGGCTAACGTCATTATGATAATGACTAGCGTCATTAAGATACTGGCTAGCGTCATTATGATAATGACTAGCATCTTTAATGATGACTAGCATGATTAAGATAATGGCCACATCATCATGATGACTAGCGTCATTAAGATAATGGCTAGCGTCATTATCATGATGCCTAGCGTCATCATGCTGATGGCTAGCGTCATCATCATGATGACTAGTGTAATTATGACTAACAAATACGAGGTATTAATCATGTAATAGTTTGATGTTGAGCCATCATACAGATGAAGAAATGTAAACATGTAGACTCCTTGTTTGTTTTTGTTTTGATTGCCAGTGGTGAATGATTGCCAGTGGTATCAATTCTGAATGATAGTAATTATATTTGATTACCTTATATTCAACTTCCTCTGTGATGATGATTTAAATGAACTGAAATAAATCTAAATGAATATATTTTTTATTTAAGCGTATATTTTACATTTATCAACAAGTAAACTTATGCTTACTTTATTTGTATATTTCTGTATACCGTATCCGTGTGCATAAGCTTGCGTGCACTTATAACTGAAAATCACATGTTCGAGGGTATTTTGAAATAATTTTGTGTTCGAATATAAGTGCATGTACTTGTTTTCGAAAACTAAGTGCACCCCTCAGTCATATTTTTGTCACTCATTCTTATATTTTATTCCCCTAAAATTTAACCCTATTTTTTTAAACAATGCATGTTTTATCTTTGTAATAATTTGTGCAGAAGCTGGAAACTGTATTTGTCAAAAGCAGATTTGTACTTTTTTTTGTAATAAATGGCCAATATTTAAAGGTCCGGAAGAAACTAGCTGATCTCACATAAATCTAAAGAAACCTTTGCAAAGTCTATTGCAGGCAGACACAGATAATAGATATGTTAACCCTTATCCTGCTAAGTTAATTTATTCAAATTTTCAACCACTTGAGGTTGTGTCTCGCTACCGCGATCCACAACCTCAAGTGGTTGAAAATTACTCATATGTGTTTAATTTAAGACCAAACATGTACAATTCTTAATGTTTAAACAGTCATTTTTTTCCCAATAACAGTGGTTTGATCGGTTAATAAACCAGATTTAAGAACGACAATAGTTGCGATCAGAATAAATGTTAAATGGGGACACCAAGAGTAGGAAGATGAGGCGGGGTATCGCACCAGTTTGTTCCTCGGTGGGTGAATGACTCCTTGGCTAAATTATACAATTACGTGACTGAAGCAATTGCGTCACTTGTCTAACGCTCATTTAAGGCAAACTTTATATGTTTTGATAACAATGAATATTTTTTGCGCTTGATATTCGAACACTAAGTGCATCTTCAAATATAAGTGTATGTATACGTTTATACGCGGGATACGGTACTTTATAAAATGGAGCAAAAAATGTAAAGGGTGCATCGAGTTATCTTCATGATGTACAAGAAATACCACCTATTTTGGATAATTGTATAACACAAAATAATTACGAAATTTATATCAGTGCCTGTGCAACGGTTACTATTAACACAGTATATCCGTATATAAGCGGAATCAATGCGTGTTACTAGCTATTACCTTTTAAATAAAATGCATTTAATGTCACAACGTTTTAAATATTTTGTTTTAAACCAGCTGTCTGATAATTTTACAGGTCACTGTCGTGGTAGACAGAATTGATGCGTGTTTTTATTAAGTACACAACTTGTATGAAGTTATGAACGATTTTATGACCCATTATAGACCTATCACATCTCTTAGACAAGGTCCCAAGAAAAGATTATAGGGCGTGTAAGTGATGTTTATGATTCATTATAAATCTATCACATATATCTCCTGAACAAGGTCCGAAGAACAGCTTATAGGGCGTGTCGGTGATGTTTATGATTCGTGATAGACCTATCACATCTCTTGGACAAGGTCACAAGAACAGATGATAGGTCGTGTCGGTGATGTTTATGATTCGTGATAGACCTATCACATCTCTTGGACAAGGTCACAAGAACAGATGATAGGTCGTGTCGGTGAAGTTTTTGATTCGTGATAGACCTATCACATCTCTTGGACAAGGTCACAAGAACAGATGATAGGTCGTGTCGGTGAAGTTTTTGATTCGTGATAGACCTATCACATCTCTTGGACAAGGTCACAAGAACAGATGATAGGTCGTGTCGGTGAAGTTTTTGATTCGTGATAGACCTATCACATCTCTTGGACAAGGTCACAAGAACAGATGATAGGTCGTGTCGGTGAAGTTTTTGATTCGTGATAGACCTATCACATCTCTTGGACAAGGTCACAAGAACAGTTGATAGGTCGTGTCGGTGAAGTTTTTGATTTGTGATAGACCTATCACATCTCTTGGACAAGGTCACAAGAACAGATTATAGGTCGTGTTAGAGATGTTTATGATTCGTTATAGATCTATCACATCTTCTGGGCAAGGTCACAAGAACAGATTATAGGGCGGGCAGAGATGTTTATGATTCGTTATAGATCTATCGCATCTCCTGGACAAGGTCCCAAGAACAGATTATAGGGCGTGTCAGTGATGTTTATGATTCGTTATAAATCTATCACATCTCTTGGACAAGGTCACAAGAACAGATTATAGGTCGTGTCAGTGATGTTTATGATTCGTTATAGATCTATCACATCTCCTGGGCAAGGTCACAAGAACAGATTATAGGACGTGTCAGTGATGTTTATGATTCGTTATAAATCTATCACATCTCCTGGGCAAGGTCACAAGAACAGATTATAGGGCGTGTCAGTGATGTTTATGATTCGTTATAGATCTATCGCATCTCCTGGACAAGGTCCCAAGAACAGATTATAGGGCGTGTCAGTGATGTTTATGATTCGTTATAAATTTATCACATCTCCTGGGCAAGGTCACAAGAACAGATTATAGGCGTGTCAGTGATGTTTATGATTCGTTATAGATCTATCGCATCTCCTGGACAAGGTCACAAGAAAGATTATAGGGCATGTGAGTGATGTTTTATAACTGGCAGGAATGACATCTCTTTTTCTATTTAATTGAATGAAAAAAATATTCAGAATTGAAGACATTCGAATCATACAGATCAGGGAATATTGCAGATCTTAATGATAATCAATTTCTTTTTTCTCTCAACATTGTAATGACATAATCTTAAATATTTCACTGTTATATTTGAACATGGGGTCTGGGAACATACTATCCACATAGTTTTTTTAATATAATTATTTTTATTGCGTTTTATTTGGGCATATAGGGCTACACAATTGGGCCTATATACATATCCAGTCCATCCGGGAACGCTGCATGACGATTATCTATTATGACTATAATATGACTATTATGCCACAATTAATTAAACAAATATATCTAATTGTCCGCAAATTTATTAAATATAGGCCTGCATGTTTATTGGGAAGGTATACATTTTGTCACCTGCTATGTATAGCAGGTGACAAAATGTATACCTTCCCAATAAACATGCAGGCCTATATTTAATAAATTTGCGGACAATTAGATATATTTGTTTAATTAATTGTGGCATAATAGTCATATTATAGTCATAATAGATAATCGTCATGCAGCGTTCCCGGATGGACTGGATAAAACGGAATTCGAAAAAAAAAATTCTGTCGAAAGTCAGGGAATTGTAATTATTTTAAATAGCTCTGACCCTGCATATTCTTAACTGGCAAATAGTATTTTTAGTTTCAGCAATATTGAAATTTCTAAATTGTACTAGCAGCATGTATTTTAGTGTATACAGGATAGCTATAGGCCGGTGTAGCCGTTTCAGCGCACCCCCCTTTCAGCATACTGGGGGGTACGTTGAAACTAGTTTCAGCTTACCGAGGGTACATTGAAACTAGGTTCAGCGTACCGGGGGTACGTTGAAACTAGTTTCAAAGTACCCCCGGTATTTTGAAACTGAAAAAAATCCTCTTTTATTTGACCCCTCCCCCATTTAGGCCTATAGGGCCTACACACCAAATATGATTATTGCTGACTTTTTAAGTACCGTTAGATCTAGATTAGAAAAAGATGGGTCGTCGCGATTCACTGAGCACACATTGACTTGGTACAATGCGGCAGGTGTATTTGTCACCATAGTCCAATCAAGGTCAATTATTTAATTGGAATTTCACAGGCTACTTTGTCTCGCTGACGCGATCCACAACTTCAAGTGAGTGCAAATTATTCAAATTGGACAAAATGTAGGTCAACGATTTTGTGAAATCATGTTGTTTGATGTCACGTGTTATCCTTAAAACATGCTCCAATGCTGTTGGGCTTATTTAATAATCTAACAAAAAATGAAAAAAAAAGAATATAATCGGGATCGGCGGTTAAAGGGTTAACCCTACAGTTTTTGACATGTGCGATCTATTTTTTAAGCGCCGGCAAGTTTGTTTGATGTATAGGCCTAGATGACTGGTATTGTGTATGGTGTAAGCATGCGGGCAAGGTAGGCCCGTATTTTTTGTTTTTAATTTTGATCACTGAAAATAATTACAAATGTATATAGGCCTGCGAAGATAGAGAGTTGGTACCAATCTTCAAAACAGGTACAGAATCATGGCCAGCGTTACATCTGCGATAGACATATCGATAGATAATAACGATAATGTTGAACAAAAACCGCGGGCCTATTTTTTTTCGTTAGTTAATCCTAGAGATCAAAAGGTTATAGGGGGATTAAAGTGTTTCCAGACGTCGTGCATTTTGCCATAGGAATACAAGGGTTATGTGGAGATTAAGGTGTCGTTATTTGGCATAGAGGGTTATGTGCTAGCATCGTTTTTTATTAGTTGCCCTAGAAATCAAATGGTTATAATTATGGAGATGAAAGTGTCCCAATGCCATGTGATGAAAAATAAAATATAATAAATGTTATCATTGAAAGTTAACCGGTAAAATTGAGGGGGTAATTTGAGGGGGTAACTTGAAACTAGTTTCAGATTACCCCCCGGGGGTAACCTGAACAGGGGGGTAATCTGAAACTGATACACCAGGGCTGTAGGTCGGAATGTACGCCGTTTAATTTTGTTTAAATTATTAGCTGGTAAATCTATGGTTTTTCGATCTGGAAATTTGTGAAAAGTCAGGAAAATTAGGTCATTTTTTTGCGGAAACCTGTCATAATAGAGAGATCGATGTTAAGTCGGACCTGTGCGTCATTTCTTTATGCTCAGCAACAATTTCCAGCCATTTTGCCACTCCCACCAAAATCGACTCAATTCCAGCTGGCCATTTTAGTATTGTGGTTCCTCTTCATGCGCCGCCAAACTTTGGCTATTGCGCCAACATGGTCCCGCAGATTAAATTCGCAATTTATATAAACATTCAACCCTTCTATGCTTGGCCATTACCCTCATAAGTAAATAAACCTTCCGATGATAATTAAAAACCTTCCGAGGATAATTAAAAACCTTCCGCGGATAATTATAAATCTTCCGCTGACAATTAAAAACCTTCCGCGGAGAATTAAAAACCTTCCGCGGATAATTAAAAACCTTCCGCGGATAATTAAAAACCTTCCGCGGATAATTAAAAACCTTCCGCGGACAAATAAAAACCTTCCGTTTTTAATTATCAGCGGAAGGTTTTTAATTATCCGCGGAAGGTTTTTAATTATCCGCGGAAGGTTTTTAATTATCCTCGGAAGGTTTATTTACTTATGAGGGTGATGGCCAACCATACCCTTCCAGCATTTTTTTTTACCAAAGATTAAAACAATTCTTGTTAATAACGCGATAATAATCATCGTTGGCCTAATTGGCTAAAACATTGGCCTAATTTAAAGCAGTAGTATATTCAATTAAAACAGTTCTCTGGATATCACGAACACCGTTCACGGTAGCTAAGCCATTAATGTACAATATCATGTGTTGTCCATTCGGAATTTTGCACTATTGGAACTCCTTTCTATAACGTATTAACGGAAGGAGTTCGAAAACACGAAAATAATTATCGGATCTCCACTGTTTTTGTGAACTTGCCCATGAGTATGGAGATTACCTGATTAGATTTTCAGCTTTCCACTGATAATCAAAATGGTCGCCACCTGGCAACTAATTTGTATTCTTTCGTGTGTGATAGAAAACGAAAAATAAATATTTTATCTCCCCAATTTTTTATGTGAAGGTACCCATGAGTATGGAGATGACCTGATTAAAATTTCAGCTTTCCATCGATAATCAAAACGGCCGCCACTTGCAATGCAGACTGGTGGTGCAACAAAGTTATTCTTAACACACACATGGAGTTAGTTATGTTCCCAATTCCACAAATTTAAAGTTTTTGCCGTGAAATTAATCATACAGAAAACCACTCGGACCCACATAGACCGAAAAAGTAGAGCGGCGCTCTACTAAAAATAACGGCCGAGAATCGGCCATTTTGGCCACCATGACCTAATTTCTGTCCGAACCTTGCCCATTTTCGAACTCATCTGAGCTATTAGTGAAATGGATGTATGGTATAAATTTTGGAGTGATACATAAAAAAATGCTGAGTGAATCGCATTAACGAGAAAATGTGTCGATCGGAAAAAAGTCAAGGTCATAGGGGTCACAGAAAGGTCAAATCTGAAATTAGTCAAGCTTTAGTCATGATTAACCTGTATGTGAAGTTTAATGTGCATTCCAGTTACGCGAAACAAGTTATAGTGCTAAAAGTGGCGGACGCGCCTGGTGACGACAATAGGCATCCGCCAAAACTTCGGCCAAGGCCTAAAAAGTTTATCCGTGTTGGCCTTTCGTAGATTCTTTAAAAACGCACATGCATCTCTTCAGGAGGGCTATTTAAAATTTTTGCCCAAAATCTTTTACACCCACAAATAATTTTAAAGTTTACTTCTGGCGACCATTTTAGTAGAATATTTACCAAGAGCGCTGAAGCTAACGATATCTCCCGCCAAGTAAAAAATTAGTTCAAAGGTCACAACCCCCAAAAAGCACATCTACACCCCCTTAGGGATGTGTGTATGCAATATCAAAACAATCCAGCAAACGCTTTCCAAGATATTTTTCGGAAACTGAACTTATCATTCGCCATCAATTAAAGTCAATAATCGCCTGAAAGTCTAAAATTAGGTCAAAAGTCATAATCGGGGGGATAAAGTTTCAAAAAAATCTTCAGCACCCACAGAAAATGTGAAGCCTGACTGAATCCAGGTGCAACTAAAATCCCTCTGTGGGCGGGGGATGAAGAGGATGTAAAAATCCTGTACAATGCACGAAAATCAATAGAAATTTTACCCACACTTCCGGGTAATTACTTTTGGGATTTTCGTACTTTTATCATCAAATAAATAGTGATTCACAGAACACGTTAAAGAGAACAAAAAAAGTCAACACAAAACATATTTATCATACATTTTAATTCAAATTGACACAGAAACGGATGAATTATAGAAAATGATTATGATAAAGAATGAATAATGATGAACTGCACAGGAGTTTGATAGATCTTACTGCAATATTGTGACAAGAGTTATCAAAAATTTGTTATCTCGGGTCATAATAAATGCAAACAAGTTTATTATACAAGGTCCCAGAATTTCAAACATGTGCAGATAAAACCAGTCCTCCAAATATGTACAGGATTTGTTTAAAAAAACCTAAAAAAGTGCTGTCGTAAGCAAGTGATTCGACCCCTTTTAATGGCACATGCAATACATGTCTGCTGTGAAATATTAGCCAATTGCAATGGAACCACCCTCTTTATTCATTTTGTATTAAAAAAAGGATCTGAATTGGTCAATATTGGTTAAAAAAATAGGAACAAAAGTGAATATATTACCGACTTGAGAATGATCATTCCATGAAACCTGCATGCGCAGATTCTCCCGAGCGGCAGTGCTTGCCATGTCAGATATTGGGTGTTATCCTTCCTAATGATTTTTCAACGTGGAGATCCAATCCCCTTATGAATCCTATCCTCCGGGGGAAATCCAGATTAGTAAAGTCTTTTATTTATAATAGCTCCTGAATTCAAAGAAAAATGGATATTCCTGTTGTCCAGATTTTGGTTCAAGACTCCTCAATTTGTGCTATCCAATGGGTGTGCGTAATCTACTTGCAAAATTTTTTTAATTGAAATTTAGCTTTTACAAAAATTAGCGACCTCATTAATTCTATTTCTCCAACGAATTGTGTGAGAAATAAAACGACTGAAGTAAACTGGGAAATTTTGAAATTTATTTGCTTTCCATGGGATTCCTGATTTTGTGCTCCCTGTGATTCTAAATTCCTGATTGTAATCCTATTGACCTGATTGAATGGACTGATTATTTTTTCCTCCTAAAAGCAATCCTTTTTTTGTTTCCCTCATGATTCCATGTTTGGATTTCCACTATGAATACGATCCTATGCAAGTTTCCAAATAGAGCGGTGAGAATGAATCCATATCCCTAATTCCTGATCCCATTGCATTATGTATATCCCTCCTGATCCCTCCTGAAGGTTAATGATTCCGATACCTTCAGAAAGTGAAAAAGAGACATTATTAATGTGGTAAAAGCATTCAAGATCTGTTTTCAAACTTTTAAAATCACATCTATTAGAGCAGCATTATAAAGAAGTTGAAGGTTGATAAGACTAAAAATCGATTTTTTTGTATATTTTTTACATAGCAGAGAGGCCAGTCCTTTGCAGATCAATTATATCCTAAAGTTCAATCAAATCATTAAGCTGTCTGAACAAAGGAGTTTTTATGTCATAATACTAGCATCTCTGCTATGAGAACATCTCACTAGAGCAACCAACATAGCAGCAAAAAACATGGATGCATACCAGGCTCCTTAGCCATCCAAGTTTTGCTTCATTGTCATTTCTTATTAGTTTGTATCCTAGCAAGGCAGTGTCACGCCACCCTGCAAATAGTCCATATCTAATGAATTCTGGGATCCACGATCAAGATCTATGAAATATATGAAGTTTAAAATAATGTGAAAAAATTGTACATAGCACAAGGACAAATATCAGAATGTACTTGTTACATTTTAGTCAATAGTGCAATAATGTCATTGAGTCTTGACAGGCAAACATCACGGTCAGTCTATATAATTTACCCATTTCACACACGATAGTGAAACTAAGCGTATAAATTATATCCCAGAAATTCATATGTTGGGTTGCAGAAGTACCTTCACGCTTTTAAAGTGACCCATGAAATTAGCCTTAATGCCAACAATGCACCAAACTATTTGCAGCAAGTTTTAATTACAACTTTGCCCGAATATGGTGCAATCAATAAGGTGAACGAGATCTGGAATGACGCATGGGTGAGTAGCTAGGGGAACCCCTTGATCGACGAGGTGGAGTTGCACTTCTGCTTCGTGAGCGAGAGCCCCCACGCCCCCTATAATCTTCCTTCACACGAACATAGGACACTTCACCCTGAAAAAACAGTAATCATTGGTTTACCAGCCATCACAGAAAAATTAGTATAAGCACATGTTGTGTTAAAAAGAAATGGCATGTACGATCGTTTTTTTATTATTTAAATGACTTTTTTTTATAAAAGCTTAATCAGGTCAAAGTAGCAGACTGAGACAGATTGACAAAGGAATGCACATAGAGAAAAATACATCTTTCAGCAATTTTATTATTAGTCATCTTTATATGATACTGGTACTACAGAGAGTGAAATTTTACACTGGTGACTAAAGTACACCCATAAATTACATAGGGCTAGATATTAGATCAGGAAGAAGAAGGTCTCCATGGTTTGAAATCAGACTAATTTAATTCAATAATTTATAGCTTCACAAGAAATTGTAAATTGTTTTTTAACATGTGAATCATTTTCTTCCCAGGGCTAGACAAGAACAGATTTAACCTTTGGTCCGAAAAGCAAGAAATTTGTGGGGTACTTGCCCACTATATTGGGTAAATTTAATGTACATGATGATCACTGATTTGATATATGTATAATTTTTAATAGCTGGTTATAAATATAAGGCCATTGAACATAAGAAACAATACTATAGTGGAAATCAGGGGGTTAATGGTTAAACTAGAGTTTCCACATCAATGGCTACAAACTCACTGCTAAAGAGCTGCAATACCATTTAGTGCAGTTACAGCTACAATGATTTTGAAGTATAATAATAAGTCTTTTTTGGTATTATCATTTAGTTAATAGAATAAAACAATCAAATGAGTCGGCCCATGGCAGTCCACAAATCACTCTCTTCGCAGAGTTATTTTTCAGCATTTTTGATCCAAAAAAAACCACTCATTTCACAATTTTCTAATAAAACTGCTGTGCTCATTCTCATAGATTAATTCTGATACTAACTAAGAAATCGTAGAATAATTTTGCCAAGCATCTATAACAGCACAGCTGGATGTTAACAATTGTGCCTGCTATGTCCAAATCGTGATGTTGGAATCTGTGCACTATTTGTCTGCCATAGCGAACCCTCCAAGATTCAGTCATGAAGACTTCTGAATGGAGACTTACAAAACAGATCTAAATAGTTCGACACCTATAGTGCATGGTACATTTATAAATATATCTGTCAATATATGTGAGCTTTCAATTGAAATTTTCTTAACACAGATTAAAAACATATTTCAATTTTCTTAAAAACTGTTTGTACACAAGCTGTAATAAACACAAAGCCTACAAAAACATATCAGGACTGAGAAGGACAATTTATCTTCATCATTAAATATTTCAATTAATTGACACTTAAAAATGGTGAAAATTAAAATACACATGCATAGCTTACCTCATGTGAGCGGAATTTGGAATCATCCAATTTTCTGGCAGCATATTTCATGTCATCGTAGCGCAGAAATTCGACTACTCCTGTTCCATCTTTGTAAACATCGGCATAGCAGACATCTCCAGCTTCTCTCATGTGATCTTTCAAGTCCTGCCAGCTCCCACTTGGTGGTAGTCCTATAAAAAACACAAAACATACATAAACATACATATCACCCTTGAGCTGCTGAATTGTTTGCTTCTACTTTTCATTCATTTAAAGCAGGTATTGGTAACGTAACTTCCAGCTCAAATGACTAAAAATCTAAATTCATGAAAAATAGACATCCCCCAAGATTGAATCATCGCATTAACTGTGTATCTACCAAAAACTGTTTTATAAAATTTAATTATATTTCCACTGATCTAAAACATGCTTGAAACTATGGTTCCAGCAGAACAAGGGTTAAGAACCTGAAGATTCACATCAGAAAAAATAATCTCCAGACCATAAAAAACTAATTTCTAGGGCAGAAAAATGTTAACGGTGGGTATTACTGTTTCCTATCACAGGGTTCATACTGCCAATGCCAGACTAAATTCTAGCACAGAAAAACTTTCCTTGGAAAAAAAATTTCTTCATAAAAAGTAAAATTTCCAAAAATCTAGGGCAGAAAAATGTTATCGGTGGGTATTACTGTTTCCTATCACAGGGTTCATACTGCCAATGCCAGACTAAATTCTAGTACAGAAAAACTTTCCTTGGAAAAAAAATTTCTTCATAAAAAGTAAAATTTCCAAAATTCAAGTACTTTCAAGCACTCAATGCTGGATATCTTTTATCTCAAGATCAAGATCCTCAATTTTTTTTTTTTTTAAACTTTGAAGATTTTTTTCAAGCACCAGTATGAACTCTGGACTCCAGTGGGTACACATTTTACATATTATGTTGTACTAATTTAATTGCTGGAAACTGTTATAACATATATTATATTATTCATTTAGGCTGTGCTTAATTCACACTGTATCATGTGTTTTTCTGATACTGTTAAAAATAGTATAACAACTTATCCTGGAGTCAGCGTAGCTGGATGTTACATATTGTATTTGCTTACAAGTTAAAAATTGTATTTACACACAAATTGTAGAAGATTTGCAACTCTGCTACTTGTAGAGAACTTACCCGAAACCAGAACTCTGTAGTCTGAGCGTCTTGTGGCCATTCCTCTTCCACCTCCTCCACCACCTCCGCGAGGGGCAAATCCACCACCCATTCTTCCACCACCACCACCGCCACCACCTCGACTTCCGGGTCCATTGCCTCTGGGAAATTCCACCCTTAATGTGTAGCCATCATAATTGTATCCATCTCTGTTGCGTACAGCATCATCAGCATCACTAAACAAACGATTTTCAAATACACATCCCTGCCTGCTTTACAACTTTGATCCAGTAATCTGAATATTAACCATTACAGCGCCGGGATAGACGTCTGTAGATGTGATTCAGCACGGGGATAGACTTTAGTCGTTAGAATCTGACGTCTTTAGACTAAAGTCTATCCCCGCACTGTAAGAGTAAAATATTTCTAATAGTCGTAGACCCATAACATAGTTAGCTCCCTCGGATTCATTTGAATACCTAAGACATTTATGATTATTTCATATTGGAAAAAAAACCTTTGGTCTCCATGGTTTCTGCAAAAATAATTCAGCACTTTAACCCTTGAAGCGCTGAATTTTTATTATGAAAACTTCAAGGCCGAAGGTTTTTTTTTCAATTTGAAATAATCATAAATGTCTCGGTCAGCTTTTTCCGATTCATCCAGTCTGGTATTGATATTGATCTCTTAGTTTCAGTTGTTCTTGAATTATTGTGATGACAAGACAGGGTTTCCGCCAGGAGTGTTTGAGTAGGGGGGGTCCAAAAAAGTTGGGGGGGGGGGGCATCCCCCGGGAGAATTTTTTTTATTTCAGTGCTTAAAATGGCCTATTTTAACTGAAATGTCATCAAAATATGGAAAATATTTTAATTTCTTAGCCAACAAGGGGGGATGGGCCTAAAAAATTAATTGTTGGTTTCCGATTGGTTGTGAAAATAGAACACGGTAGGTAGTAATTTTATTTTATTTTTTTTATTTTTTTCTAAAATTTATTCAGGGTAGGTAGAGAATTATTTTATTTTTTTACATTACTTTTTCCTCAATTTCCTTGCAAACATCGAAAAGGTTCAAGTGTTAAAGGTTAAAGCCCCGAATTGAAATGAGAGGTTTAAGCAGCTGACATCGTTATGGGCAGACCCATGCAGAATCAGTCTGCACGAATTGCCAAGTCACAGTTAATTTTGTGATTTTGTCGTAGTCTTCTGAAAAAAAAAAGGTAGGCCCTAAATTTGTTAACAACATTTGACTACGATTATACGAGCAACAATCAGTGTACTTCAAAGAGACAAAAAGGCCTTGATAAATTAGAAAAAATTCAAAGAGCAGCAGCAAGATTTGACACCCAAAATTATAGACAAACAGCCAGCGTGACATCCCTCATTCAGAACCTGGGCTGGACTGACTTGAAAACAAGACGAAAAAATTCTAGACTTAGGCCAAAAAAAATATATGTTTGTTTCCGATTTGTTGTCATTTTAACCAGTGAGTAGGTAGGAAATTTATTTTATTTTTTATTTTATTTTTTGTCAATTCAACCAATCGGTAGGTAAGAATTATTTTTTATTTTATATGGCGCCAAATTCACTTCCATGCATGTCTTATCTGTACATTACTTAACGATTTTTTTGTTTATTGGTCGCTTTTTGCCCCCCCCCCCCTTCTTTTTGTAACGTTTTTTTAGTTACTTTGACTACAGCCAGTAACTCATCTCTTAACTTATGAATTTCCTAAAAAAAAAAATCCATAAAATAAATTTGGGTCGCACATGTTTTGATAGGGTCGGTCGGAAATTGGAAACAAACAATATTTTTTTTAAACCTCATGTAGATCTATGTTCAAAATTTTAAAGGAGCTAGTCGAAATTTCTATCAATGACCGTTTAATCCCAGCAGATTAAAGAACATGTGGTGGGCACAATCAGACCTATAAACACATCAGAGCTACCACCACAATGGGACAAAATTATTTTTGGCATCGAACTATCCCTGATTGGAATTCTCTTCCGGCACCTGCCATAGAATAGAAAACTGTGGCAGTTTTCAAGAGTCAGCTGGTGGCGACTAGATCTGCCAGCCTCTTTTCCCCCTTCCAGCCTGAAACTCAACAATGGAGGGCTGCTGGAGTAACTAGTCTATTCAAATTTCTGTAGCATGTGTACCGCAATGTTATAAATTCTGGCTTAGACATGTTACAGTGTACACACAGCTCTGATCAGCACATGCATGCTTGCCTGCCAAATTCTGGCGTGTCACCCAGTGACTAAAACACAAAATCGGCAGTTTTCCGATATAACCTAGGCCTAGATGCCGTTGAAATCATGTTGCTGGATTCTTTTGGATCTTGGGATGTCGATCTTTCACACTCAATGCCACTTTGAAAAACACTGAACCCTGTGGCAAACAAGTCTTAGTTCAGCCATAGTCATAGCAAGGAGGTTGGTCATAGTGGTTGCCGCTAATAATTTGCATTCGAGACAGCCGTCTGTGCGCGTGAGCGCGTCGGAAGTGAGCTGTTCCGTATTTTCATTTTGTAAACAAACACAAGATACATCCTTGCTGGGAGATAGTGACAGATCGACAATGACGAAAGGCCCTGGCAGCCTTATTCGAGGCTAGCTATCCCAAACAAACAACACATGACGATCGCCGAGTTTGACGCTGCCGATAAACTGACCCGTTTCCTTGTGAAGAGATTGCAAATACTTTTGCTGTAGCCTAACCGTTCAACGGCGGACGGTCGGCAATATTTTATTTTATATTTTTGACAGGCATAAAATTTAATGAGTCACAAACATCGGCAAAGTTCGGTCGGCAATCGGAAACCAATTATTTTTTTGGGGGGGGCATATCTCCCCTTAGGTGCTGAGTGGGGAGTCCGAACCCCGCTGGCAGAAACCCTGCAAGATCGGACAGACAAACAAATGGATCGGACCAACAGCCTGTGGTGGAGGCATATTAACCCTTACACTGCTGCCTAAAATTTGCAGCATGTGTGGTTTCCCACTAAGTAATATCTGGCACGTTTTTTCTTCAAAAAACATCTGATGAACAACTGATATTAAAAGCCATTATATTACAAAATCAGTCAGTTAGCTATATTTAAAGCGCAAATAGAAAGGCACCACAAAATGAAAGTGAAAAAAAAAAATTCTGAAGAAAAAAATTTCAAAAAAAAAATTGTTTAAAAGAATTTCTTGGCGAATAGTCGCCCACAGCAAGCTGCGCTTGGTTAATTTTGGGCGACTATAGTCGCCCATAGCAGTGTAAGGGTTAATTAGGCTATATAGGCGACTTGCAAGGACTAAGCATTTAACCAAACAGATCAATTTAAATATTATTGGCCTAACCAATGATCAATGATTAGTTATGATACAAAACCCTTTAAATACATAGAGGTGATTTTTGCCAGTTGATAAAAGGAAACCTGTTAGAGGTTTGGGAAAATTTGTGTGCGGTTCTTGAGAACATATTTGAGAACATATTTTGTTCTGAAAAACATCTTTGAAAAGATGGTAATATGTTTAAAAATCATGAATAACATTAGCAGAATAAAATGACATTAATATTTTGACACAGCATACTAGATAGACACCATAGGCCTAGGCTACATCGGATACAGTAGGCTACTGAAAATTACTGATTTGCCATAATATTCAAACTTGTATGAGGATTTATCAGTCGTGCAAAGAAAGAGCTTGGGATAAGCTCGAAAGATCCACAGAGCATAAACATAAGACTTATGTTACCGAACAGGATCTACTTCCAACTTTATGTTGTAGGGGGTGTTTTATAATGACTCTTTGCTGTATATAGTACTGGTAACAGCACCAGAAATCTGAGTTCATCACCCAAATATCTAATACTGTATACCCCCTGTTCATAAAAAAACAACTTTACAATCATGCAGGGTTGGCCAAAACCTGGGTAATATTAGTATTACCTGGCCCAGTGGGCAATATGGATACATAATGGGCAATGCTGAGGAATATTGAACATCTGCCGATACTGTCCAGCGTTTTCTTATTAATATCCAGAATTTTTATTCTAGATGCAGAGGGAACGGTCTGAAAAAAAATGATTCTGTACTGGTAGACAGTTGGAAATAACATGGAAAACCAGTATTTCGAGTATAAAAACATGGCTGTACTATAAAAATTGCGTTTTTGATGGCAAGAACGCACACCACTGTCCAATGTCTGGACAGGACCTTGGGCTTACACAAAGGTACACACAGCTTTTTTGTGTGCGGTTCTTGAGAACTTGACTTAAATGTCAAGTTATTTTATCTAAAAAAATGCATAATTTGCATTATTATTTCAATTTATATTGATAAATAGCGGGTCGGCGGTACAATAAAATATTAAAAAAGACAAAATCTCAATTTTATTTTTTTATTGATTTTCCAAATACAACTTATCTTTTAAACCACCTGATCCTTATGTTTAATATGAGTACATTAAAACATATTAATTTATTTGGCACAATTACAAAATTAATTAAATATATTTATAATCAATATTAAAAATAACATTTTACGGAGCTTTAATTTAAATCCGTGGGTGGGAATATAATTGGTTATTATAGTAGTACATCCCATGGTGCATACAAACAAAAGCTGATGGAATTCAAGGCTGTTCAACGCCAAATATTGCCATTTTCAAGGCCCTATAATGAAAATAAAATAGGGAGTCATGACAAAAACCTTGATTATTTTTCCATATGATTGTCACCTTTCTTCTGTCTTGCGCTCAAAATAGTATTAATAACAAGAATTTTTTTATCAATGACAAAAATGAGCCACAATTTATTTTTAACAAAAATTCAAGAATTTTCAAGGCCTTCAATACTGTTTTTTTTTATTCAAGGCTATTCAAGGGTTTTTAAGGCTTGTGCGAGCCCTGTACTTTTTATTCTCTAGTAGATGAGCGTTCTGAATAAAAGCACCTGTTGGAAAAATCCTCTTTTTTTTGTTAATAGAACCTGTCCACAGTAAAAACACCTCTTGGAAAAAAAATCCCATCGTGATATGTCAAGATATCGGAGATACTGAAAGGCACTATAAATTGATACCACTTAACTCCAGCACCAAAACCTACAAAATGCGCTTTCAAAACCCAAATGTTTGCATGGTATGGGCAGTCGTGCATCGCACACATTCAGTACCGGTACCCCATGAACTACTTGTCGGTAATGATTCTTGATTGAATTAATGAATGAAATGAACAATGAAATGAAAATCATAACTTATATTTATTTATTGATAAATGTTTGATTCTAGCAAAAAAAAATGTATTTTTTGCCTATTATTGCCTACTGGAGCTAAAAAAGCAATATTGTCTAGCCTGGGTAAATATTAAAATTTAATGAATTTATGAAGAGAACAATGGGATGAGAATCATGAGTTATATTTACTTATTGATAAATGTTTGACTCTAGCCCTAAAAAAGATATTTGTTTATGATTTTTATTATTGCCCCTCCTCTTTTACTATTGCCCACTTGGACATTATTGCTCAGCACGGGTCAAAATTTATATTTAAGGAATGAAATAGACAATGAGATGAGAATTATATTACTTAGACTTGTCTGATTATTGATAAATGTTTGATTCTGATAAAAGAAACATTTAAAAAAAAAAAAAAAAATTAGTATTGCCCACTTTGGCTAAAAAAGCAATTGACTAGATCTAGTTAAACCCAAGTCGGATAATATTGTCAACCCTGCAATCACGTCTTCCTTAATAACTATAAAAAAATGCTGCATTTTTTTCTCAATATCTAGAAAATGAAAAAAAAAATCCACACAGAGATAGAAAAAAACAAAAAAAATTGTCTGCCGTCCCTATTTTAAGGCTGGGTTTCTTTGCCCAATTTTAAAAATTGGTATGACATCTGCTGTGAGCCAATCCTGGGGAAGATCACTGGTATTGTAAGAGTTTTGGGAAATAATTTTTAAGAATTTGGAGATATCATCAGCAGAATTGTTAATAAGGAATCTTATTGGTATTTTGTCAGTCCTTTAATTTGTATTTTAGACTGTCAGTGTCACTGATTTTATTACCCACCACCGCGTTAAGAGCAAGTGTCCAAATCATAGCAAGTATTTATATACTTGAGCGACATCCATGAGTTAATAATTCTACCAAAGCTCTTAGCCCTGGCTATTAGCTGGGCAATGCAAGCTAACTGACTTTATTACTACGGGGTTCGCGAAACAGCTGACTCCACAAATGTGGATTGACAGGACAGCTTTTCCTCGAAGTCAAACATTGTACACTCCGGGGATGAGTTCAACAGAAATTCCGTCTCCATCAGTGAAAGAGCCATGACGGCATGAGAGGACTGTTGAACAGGCTAGCAGGGATCGACACTAACTGATTTCAGGTAGTAGCCCAAAGGGCCAGTAACTTTAGATAATTACTGGCCCTTAGCCTTCTAGTTCTAGTCCTTAGTGTACACAGTATCAAGGGGAGTGTAATATTTTTGTTGCCCCAGGGCCAGTATATCAGGTGATTTACTGGCCCTTAGTGATTTTCACTGGCCTCGGGCCAACGGGCCAGTGTTAGTGTCGAGCCCTGGGCTAGGGTTCAGTTTATCCTGAAAACGGGAGTCAGCCAGGCGTGGTGAAATTAAAATGGCTGCCGCCGTGCCGGCCGCGACAACGATTCCGACGAACTTATAACCATTTTTCCGCCTAACTTTGATCCCCACGATTGCCAGAGCGTAGACTGTAATAACTATAATATTAACCCTGTTAACAGTACGAGTAGGCTGTATAACACCTGCCTAATTAAAGTCTGACAGTGAGCCTAAAAATATACCGTGGGTCTTCAAACTCTACGAAGGCGAAAGGTGGTCCTCGGCGATTTTTCAAATCGATCATCGATATTTTGCCATATTTGTAGAACAAATCTTCAATATCTCTGGCACGTATGTCTGGAGGAAGATTGCCTACGTATATTCTTCCCTCCGATCTTGAATCTCTATGAGTCATTGTGATTTAAAAAGTCGGTACAATTTGGTAGAATTAAGAGAACGATTATAGGTGTGTATTTCAAGATGGACAAAGAAAGAATGGCCGCTCGACGCGTCGCTTTCAGGGCAAAGGCCGATTCTTCACGAGATCATCCGACAACTACCGAACATTTACAGGGGGTAAAGGTGAGACGTGATCTAATAGAACTTCACATCCCTTTCTTGACATGACAATTATAATTTATAGTCAAGGGCAAGGAATGCAGAAATCGTCGATGGCTGCAACAGGAGTGGTGAAATTAAAAAGAAAGCCCAAAAAGAAATTAGATCTGCTTATCAAAATTACCTCGAGGAAATTAGAAATCAATGTCATGATAAAAACATCAGGATAGGCCTACTTGGGTCGATGAGCAAAGGCAAAGCCATAGAACGGGACTCCTCTGGCTCTGGTGTATCTCCCCTCAAGGAAAATGGCAAACTTTACACTGAAACATCTGAAGAAGCAAATGCATTAAAACCTTTCGATTATGCCTGATATCCATATTATCACCCAAAAGGGAGTTGAAAAATTACTGTTGAATTTAAACCTGAATAAGGCAACTGGACCCGACGGCCTCTCACCTCGACTACTGGAGGAGCCAGCATCGCAAATTGCACCAGTCTTAACTAAATTTTTCAAATTATCTCTAGAAAGTGGTGAAATTCCAGATGATTGGCGCACAGACAATGTTTTTCCAATCTTTAAGAAAGGAGAAAAATATAGTCCTGCAAATTACAGACCAGTATCACTGACATGTATATGTTCAAGATTCATGGAACATATGCTTGTCAGCAATATCATGAAGAACACAATATCTTGTCTCAGTGGCAGCACGGTAGGCCTACGTTCCGCTCTGACAGATCAACAGAAACACAACTTTTAACCTTTATACATGAATTGTCTCAAAATGTTGATCGGAAGAAACAAACCGACATTGCTATTCTAGATTTCAGTAAAGCGTTTGACAAAGTCCCCCATAATTCGTTTAGCACTAAAACTGGACCATTATGGTGTCCGCGGAAATGCCCTGAACTGGCTATATCAACTTTTCTTACAAACCGTTCACAGTGTGTAGTACTCGAAAGAGAAGCTTCTGACACAGTAAAAGTGACATCTGGTGTGCCTCAAGGGTTAATCTCGGGACCAATTCTCTTTCTACTCTATATTAATGACCTACCAAATAGAATTTCATCTGGAGTGCGCCTTTTTGCTGATGATAATATTGTTTACCGTGCCATTTCGGAACTTTCAGACTGTCAAACACTCCAAGAAGACCTAGACAAATTATCAAATTGGAAAAAGACTTGGCTCATGAAAATTAATGCTAGAAAATGTGAGGTAAGTGTTAAAGGTAACAAATAAAAGTAATAAAAAAGTTCGAGGCTGATCATGCTTTATAAAATTGTAAATGAAGTTGTGGCCATACCATCTCACCCATACTTCCAACAAAAATTAAGAAGCTTCCGTACACACCCCCTGGGTCTCCAACCATATCTCCAACCATATCAAACCAACATTTATATACAGCTTTTCCCGAAGAACAATACCAACATGGAACAACTTGCCACCTCTAATCCTACAGGCCAGTTGATGCTTTCAAAGCCAGCATCAATAGCCTTGTACTCCCCTCAAGTTACCATGCCATTTTTTATTCCTGCACAATGCACGTGCTGCACCTTATCAGCTGCAGTCAACATACACAAACATTGTTTATTTGCACTATTTTTGTCTGACAGAATGGCCATGGTACTGATAACATTTCTTGTTATATATAACCAATCTCTCCCCCACCTACTTTGGCTAAAATGATGGAGTCAGTCATTTGTAACTGGGTCACAGAGGAAATATTTGAATCGATTGATCCAAAACGGTATGCTTCAGTGAAAGACAGCTATATATACAGCTCATGCCCTTGTTGAATTGATACATCTTTGGAAAGAAGCTCTGGATATTCTTGGTAGAGTACTGATGGTCCTCTTGCTTGACTACAGTGAAGCGTTTGACTGTGAGACACACTCTCTGCTACTCTCTAACATGAGAGTGCATGATTGTATTTAGAATGTTTTGAGGGCCCCAAGGAAGATGGTTGAATGCTCACTTGGATTACCCTCTTGAAATAAAGATATTATTTTTAATATTGGGTAACGGAGTGGTTCACTACATTCCTGTGTGACAGGAAACAACACACTAAAATTGGCGATGATTGGCGGGCTTGTGTATTTGGGTTGATGTATGAAAGTATTAGCTATCGTGAGTTTTTCTTTTTTATTTCTGTTTGACACGTGTCTCGTGGTCGTCAGGCAATTAGCTTGATGTGCTGAGATTTATAATAGTTATGTCGCGCTGTATTGTCACTCAGTTGTGACGTATTTAACTTAGTTACAGATAGTCTATGACGTCAACTTAAGTGAGTTATGGCGCAATTTGAAGTTTGTGACTTAAGCGAGTTAGGCAGATGAACGAGAGATTTACCAGGGGATAGAGGTTTGTCATCCGACCTCTGTTCGTGTGCAAACATTTCCCGTTGTTCGCTCTTGGAACTTTATTGCAGGATCTAGTTAATTTCGATACTTGCATTCGGGCATCATTCAACTTCATCATTATTATTTCTCTTATGTACTGATTCCTGATTGACTTACGAATAAACTATGATACTGCATGTACTGTGACTCTCCTCTCGCCTGATTATTATACTCAGCTGCAGAGATGGGGTCAATTCCGGAATTGAAAGGGAATTGAGCTCAATTCCTGACTCAATTCCAGGAATAGGACTAGGAATTGAAAAAAAAGGAATTGGAATTGAATTGGAATTGAAAAAATGCCCGGAATTGATAAAGGAAATAACTTTTTTATATATGTTTATTTTTTAAGCGCTATTAAACGCATGAGTGATGATCACTTTTGTCATTGCAGTAGAATTTTATCTGATCTATGTTGATTGATATGTGTATTATAATAATAATAATAATAATAATAACAATAATAATAACAATAATAAACTTATATAGGCCTAGGGCCTAAATTATATTAAAAAGGTTTTATTTAAGTTATGTAAAAATACTCAATAAAATGACTAATGGCCATCAATATTAAATAAGACTGTGATGTGTAATCCAAATATCAGTTGTAACAAGATTGCTCCTGCTAAGTTGGAGCAATTCAATCTAACTGTCACAGATTGGTGTGTACTTATATACTTGTTACTTGTTCTTACTTGTATACACCCTTGATTCACTCCCGCGGACTGGTGTAACCAGCCGGTAACAGTTTTGCCGGTAACAGTTTTGACTCATGACAACTCAACTGGTGTCAACACCTACTGTGGATATAGTGTTAGAGAATTACCATCGAGTGGCTGAATTATCAGCAAAATGAGACGCAGAGCCGGCATTGGTTTAATGTTGGGCCGTCATCGCAAACGGGCCAACATTATCAACTTTGGGTCAATGTTTCGAGTTTGCTGGCTTAAAATTCTGGAAATAATTGTACTATTATTTTATTAGTGTTTTCCTTATATTTTCGCGCAAGCATGATCACACAGCGCACTTTATTTGGTCCAGTATGTTTTATTGTCCACATTAACGACCTGCAGACAAGATTACCACTATATAAATATGTAGACGACAGCACTGTACGTGTTGGAAGTATATATTATTATCCATCCACAGTTGACAGCCAGATTGAACAGGCTGCAATGGAAGCCGTTGATTGGTCGGATGACAACCTCATGTGTGTGAACTGTAACAAGACCAAATAGCTACTTTTTGTTTTTCGGGTGTATCCGTCACGATATTACATCTGTAGCAATCAAAGGGAAAGCTATAGAGAGAGAGAGAGTAACATATACCAAGTTACTTGGTGTAATTATAGGCGACGACCTTGGATGGAGTCCACACATAACTATGATCCATGGTAGCGCATAACAGAGTATTTTTACGTCTTTCGAAGGGGGCAGCTGTGGAAAGCATTCATATCTTATTGACGTAAGGATATATGTATCACTTGTCCACTCGCTGTTAGAATATATATGCCTTTCAAGTGTGGCACACTGGCCTTACTGTAGCAGAATCAGACAAACTGGAAGGGATACAGAAGAGGGCACCAAGGATTGAATTCCCAGAGCTATCCTACAAATGTGCCCTCGTCAGTGCCAACATCAACACTTTACACTCCAGATGTGAAGACCTGTGCCGCCGTCACACAAACTTCACCATGCCGCCTCCTCTACAATTGGTGTCTCATGATTTTAGAAAAAAAAATCCCAGCACTCGGAGGAAAAATTAGATACCAACGTACACTGATCCCACACGGCCTTGTCCACTGGCAATGGCAGCATGACATTAATTTATTTTGTAAATTATTTATATTGTGAACACGTTACATGTATAATTTATTACACTTTTACACAGTCACTGCATATGGTTTTTAAAATATGTAAGTAATTTTAGTGTAAATATTGTTACTGCTGCATGATACGTTGTAGAGTTTTTCAACTTTTAGTTACCAATAAATATTATTATTATATATTGCACTGAAATCTCTTAAATTTTTCATTTGATTTTGCTACAGGGATACCAAGATTTATCAAGTCAGACATGGCCTACTGTAAAAGGTTGGTCAACGGAAATCAACTTGCAATTTTCAGAAGATGCAGAAATAGGACAGGCCCTACAGATAACCTTCTTCAAATTTCGTGTATAAAAATAGTTTCCAAGAGTTTTTTGAGTGCCCAGTTGATGTCTAACACAAGTTCATTGCTGGAGGGTGTATTTAGATTGCTAACAGTGTGAAGGTCTAAGTCATTTTTCGCCAGAATGATTATCTGTTGTAGACTATACCTACTGGCTGATATCATAATACTATAAATTATTGCACAGTAATGGTAGGCTATGTCTTTAATATTAAAGGGGAGCAATAATCTAAGATTTACGTTGGATATTATAATTTGTTATACAATATTATATAAATTTATCATTATTCACGATCCGTTTAAGGTAACAGTCTATATGTAAAAATTTCATTATAAATATAATTGAACGCTTATCATAAGCATCGCCATGTTTAGTTATATCAACATGATCTGCTGGCAATGTGACGTCAGATTGTTAGATATTTTCAAGGGTGCTGAAGGGTTTGGCTTGTGTTAGACAGGATCTAACGTGGTATGGGCATTGAAATGGGATAGAGAATAGTCCCTGTTCAAATTCAAATGCCAATATTTTCTATGAAAAAAAATATTTAATGTTAAATTATAGATGGTGATTATAAACTAATTTATTGACGTCTTTCAATTTGAGACAATAATTCCCATTTATATTAACACATTTATTCATCTTACCTGTAGTATCAAAGATTATTGCAAAATATATTTCATTATCATTTTATACTTTTTTAAATAATGATAATTTGCTACACCGAAGGCAGTCAGGCTTCCATTATAATCACCGTTGGCAAACTGCATTAGCCCATAATCAGTGAAGAAGGGCTAAACGCAATGAATAAGGGCAGCCGATGTTTTTATGGTGGATCTATGTGAGGCATTTGACTTGGTAGACCACTCAATATTATTACAAAAACTAGAAATATATTGTTGCACTAAATTCGTTTACTTCGTATCTATATATATTTAACTGTAGTCTTACTCTGATCCTTTGGAAAACAAATCAGGTGTCCCCCAGGGCTTTCTCCTGGGGCCTTTGTTTTATATTTTATTTATCAATGACATAATTTTAAATCCAGCTTTAGAAAACATGTCACTATTTTCCCATGACGCTACAAATCATCATATACAAGTAAAAAATATTCAGAATACTTCTTCCATATTAAAAATAAAGACGACCCCAGTTGACAAGTGGTGTGAAATTACCAAAATGAAAATGAGCATGGAAAAGACAAAAATAATGGCATTTGGATCATGGCCAGAGCAGTAATCACTCCAGTCCACCATATACACACCCAGTTACATTTATTTAATACCTGAACATCCCACGTCCAGTATGTGAATACCAAGTATAGTTTGGTATTGTTTATTAGCTCAATTGGTGTATTATCAAATTTGTAGTGCTCATGCATCACAACGTCAGGGTTTGTAGTTCGATCCCCGGGCTGGGCATTTTCAACACTGTAACGATAGCGCCCAATGTCGGGTCTTTTCGCCTGTAGTGCCCTAGAAGGATATACTAGGTTTGTAGCCAACACGGCTGCAGTAAAAAATGCATGTGGTATGCAGGAAAATGAGTGTGTTGAATGCTGCTCGTGGACAAGCAGATATTTGAGAGTGGAGTATGTAGCTGTGTGTGTGTATGGTGGACTGGAGTGATTACTTATAGTAGTAGTAAATTATTGCTTTACGTCACTTTTGGCACAAATGTTCTTTTAAGTGGCATAGTAGTACGATAAAAACTTTGTAGTCAATGAGATGAGCCATGTACAGATGATGATGTGAGGGTCGGGGTGATAGGGCATGGTGGGTTATTAAGAGCGTTCTCCTCCGCTCGCCCGAAAAAGGGGTTTTGGGCATGTCTAGGAGATGTACGCCCCAGAAGGCTTGGGTTTCGCTGTACAATTTATTGCTGAAACTCTGTGGCATTTCGCACAGCTCCGCTATCCTTGGGTCGGATAGTCCCCAGGGTAACAATAGCAAGGGTAACTCCATTCATCCCAATTGAGAGACCTAATGTCAAACACTCTATTGCCGGTTATTTAAGGCTACCACGGCCTACACCAGTGCCTGCACTGATGTGGGATCTGCATTGGCTCCACTGTTGAGCAGAGGAGCCAGGGTACACCACTGGCAATCCGCCCCAAGATACGAGAGGCCAGATACGAGGAGGCTGCAGCTTCCCTTACATGATTGCTGTAGACTAGTGCTTCCATACCATGCCGTGTGACATGCAACAGACGTAACAGATCCCTAATGACCCTCCCCGAATGGGGAAGAAAAGTACTACTACCAGCAATCATCCCAGTACTCCGGAGTGATTACTACTCTAGCCAACGAGTCGACGCTTTGGCTAGATTCGTAGTGATAAGGCATCACGATGTCAGGGTCGGTGGTTCGATCCCTGAGCTGGGCAGTTTCAACACCGTTATATAAATAAAGATTATTACCTGAGCAAGGAAAGTCTTTTTGATTGGTCACACTATATCGGTCTTACTTATTTAATTTTTGAGGTACTGTGACCGATAAAAAACACGTTATAAATCCCGAAAATCGTCCATAAAAATATCAAATTTCACACAATACATTGGAATTCAAGTTCTATTCTGTTTACCTGATTCTAAAATTTACAAGAATACAAGTTTCCTGTCTGTAAACCACAATATATACCACGTTATATATTTGATATATGCTATCACGGCCTAACCTGGGTTATTAAAGATGGCTGCATCATGGGGTAACTCAGGTTATCACGGTGACCCGGGTCGGGTGTGATGGGTCATGTATCACTTGGAAACTTGAAACAACAGCTAAATCTGAAATATGCCCGTTGTGCCACCCGGGAAACACGTACCCTAACACCTCTACCTGGTGAACATTGTGCACAGGTTTGAATGAAATAGACTCGAGGAGAAATAGCATTTTCAAAGAAAATGCATGTGGCAAACCTGTAGAGTCATTGCTGTATTTTCCCATAAGGTCACGAAAAATGAACACGATAAAGTGACAGGTCCCGCCACCTGGAATACATTCTGTATTGACGAGGCCGATAAGAGTGTTGTAGGAATATATGAATTTTAGTTAAATCCTGCAGATGGTTTGAGAGAAATAATGTTTCACGTAAAGTGTGATTTGAAAACTCGAAACAACCTTGCAATCGGACAGGTGGAGCCACCTGGAGCAGACACTCTCCTGGTGAATATTGTGTAGGCCTGCAGGTTTGAATAAAATCCAATCAAGAAAAACAACAGTTTTAACGAATTAGTGACAGATAGATGGACAACAGATGCAGGTCATGACAATAGCTCGCTGATCTAACCTTTGACCGGATGAACTAAAAATGCAGTGGCGGATACAGGATCTGAGGAAAAAGGGGACGCAGGGGTTTTGGGGGCTCATATTATTTACAATCACACCATCAAGTGTAGTTAAAATCAACACCAAGAGGGTTAAATAATTATACTTAAACACTCATAAATTAATGTTGAAAACTGTATGCAAATAAATATTTTTAATGAAAATTCATGCGAATTTAATATACATATATATGCAAATATAAAGAAATCATAATTTAAATCCTGAATGTATCGCTGCTATACCATCCATTATATTTCTGTATGACACTGCTCGAAATCCAGCCTCTCGCATTAATGATGCAAACTCCTCCTGAAAAACAAATAATTGTCATAGCTATACATTATATAACATAATTACATTACATATACATGTAGTGATAGTTTATTCATACATTATATGTTGTTATTTGTCCTAATAATAGCTTTGGCAAATACAATAAGTAACGGACTATTTCACACCTCAAGTGTCCTACTTGTCATCAAAACTCAACATCTTGTGATGTGAAAACATTGTGTGTCGACAACTACACTTCAGCATAATCATTATTATCTGAAATAAGAAATTAAGATAAGATCGGGTAAAATATGTCACCTGATTAGGAAATTTCCTTATACTTTCAACAAGATATTGATATGATTCCCAGTCACCAGCTATGACTTTTCCAAGAACAGGGATAACTTGGAATGAATATTCGTCATACACCCTGAAAAAATGAATCAAAGGAGTGTCTTAATCATTCTAGCAAACCACTGATAGTGCAGACTCAATTTTACCACCTCGACCTATTGGTAAATGCATATAGATCATGATCGCGCCTTGCTATTTGGTGCGTGGGTTCATTATTTGACATCGTTTTCTGTGACATGTGGGAGCATTTTTATTAATAATGATACACAACTTCCCACATTTAATTTTTCTTCGAATTATAGGATTTGACCAAATAAGCCTTGCATTCTATTTTTTCAGAACTACCTGCTTCTCACATTGTAATTATTTCGTAGCTACACTCCTCACACATATAGATTAGAACATTAATGCGTAACTGAATCTTCAAATTTCTTAGCACGATTGAGAGCAAAATTTTGTTCTTCTTTTGTGTTAAAATTTACAGAAAAAAACAGCCTACTGTATGTACTGTTGACAAATAGAAGTTAATTCAATATGAAAACCCAATATTCAGTTTGTCTTAAAGCAGGTCAGTCACTGATTCATAATATATACTTCTGATAGACACCACTCTTTAGAACATTTGTGCTCAGCGATTTGTGACGACCCACCTACTTTAACTTAATACATGATACAAATTTGGGATGGTATTGAAATATTCTTTGATATATAAGTTTATATCACAAAATCATTTGCAACATTGTAAACCTATTAATTTCTAGTTGACTCATTACCTTCTAAAAATGGGATTGTTAACATGACTAAATTCCAAACACAAAAATCGCCCTCCTGGCTTCAGAATTCTATAAGCATCATTCAAGACCTGGAAAAAAAATTGTCATCGTATATGAGCTTTCAAAGCAATTAACGAAATCATAAATAAAAAGCAGATACAAGAGTAAAACATTTTTTATGTAAGTCTTATATCTTTATTAATTTGGGGTAAAAATTGTGCAATGTAGTCTGCGATTCATCTTCAACTTAAACATCAGCAATACCAACCATGAACACTTGAAATTTCTCAAAAAATGGGTTGAATTAATCCCTTAACTTAACTGGGTTTGATATCTGTATAAAACTTTCCCAACATCATCTTGAAGTCATACTTTGTCTATGTGTGTCATGTTTCTGATGCCAAATGCTACAGTATAGGCATGATAAGAGTTGTCTGGAACTGGGAGACATTCTGCATTGCCACGAAAAAATATACTGTTATTTTTAGAACTGTTCCATGACAATTTTGCTTCCAAAAATGCTAGGTTTCACGAAATTAAGTCATTTTTCAGAAATGCAAGATGATGCTTTAAGGCATAGTGAGGGCTTAAAGGGTCAATCCCTTAACTTAGCTGGGATTGGTATCTGTATAAAATTAGGTGACTCTCGAGATATAATTTTGAAGTCATACTTTGTCTATGTGTGTCATGTTTCTGATGCCAAATGCTACAGTATAAGCATGATAGGAGTTGTCTGGAACTGGGAGACATTCTGCATTGCCACGTAACCATGAAATGCCTGAAACAAATCAATGAAACATAACACAAAACATTGCACCACTGTCAATTGGATGTTAGGCTGTATCACAGACATTTGATCTGCCACAAACATTTGCCAACATGGGATAGAATGACAAATAATAATAAAATTGTAATCTTGATTTAGTTTATTTTACAAAATTAATATACCATAATTTCTTAATGCACATAATAATTCTGAATTGAAACACCTCAAATATGTAAATTACTGTAGAGCCTGCTATGAGCTGCCACTCTTATGGTAGGCCAATCCTCAAAGTGGAATTTCATGTGCAACTGAATCTTCTAACATGTCTTGAGAGGCCACTGAAGGTGGCTGCTCATAGCAGGTTCTATTTTCTTTTTAGGTTGTGTACCTTTGAAGTATCCACTCTCAGCTGCTCTCTTCTTACCAACATCAAGCATAGCCTGATTTATATCACACACTGTCACATGCGAAACACCTGGATTCTCAAAAACAGAATCTTTGTGTGAGTGTTCTTCTGTATCTAATGGAATATCTAAAGTCCACTCTTCATTCTCTAATGATGGATCATTCTCATTTCTCAAGTACTTTAAAAATCTAAAAGCAATATCTCCTACAAAAAAAAAGAACAAAAAACTACATTTAACAAAAATACAAATAACATTAAAAAAAATAACCAGATAATAACATTGTCTTCTCTTAATCCATATTTCAATTGGATATAAATTTCATGAAATTTGGATTTTGGTCAGAATGTGTTTTTATAATTTTCAATTAGAAATACATCCACCAAGAACTAAACCTGTGGCTTTGATGATAATTTATAGAGCTGATGAGCTCACTCACCTGTACCTCCGGCTACATCAATAAGACGAGTACCAGGCGATGGATTTAAATGTTCCATAAAAATATCCTTCCATAATCGATGCACACCTGCGGTCATGGCATCATTCATCAAATCATATTGATCTGAGACATTCTCAAACACCTGGTAAACTGAACAAAATAAACATAGACAATTGTGACAAGGTAAGACAGTATGACATGATCTATCCTGGAATAGCCAGATATATATATACATATTGCTTACAATATATAAAATGTACAATATTATACACTTCATGAAATTTAGGGTTAAACCTGTGGTGCAATGCTGAAGCAGCACTACTATTATATATGCTGCTTCAGCATTGCACCACAGGTTATGATATACTGACAGTCGGTAATCTGATGAAATTTTCGAGGTATCATCATATACATTTGTGTGTGTACAAACAGTGAGAACGATTTTCATTGTGAAAGTTATAAAATGTATGATGCGATACCCTAATGTTTTCAGTGGGTCAACGAGGTCTGACATCATACATTTTACAGCTCTGTTTTTACACATACAAATTTGTATATGATTATACCAAGGAAAATTACTCAGATTACCGCCTCTAGTTTATGATGTATGTGGCGCAATGATTTGTGGGGCACCCTTGTACCACATATTATGAACAGTGGACTACAAGACTACATAAGTCCAGGAGCTCCCGCTCCGAATTAGAATTTGACTTAAGCAATTTTGTGTAGGGTTATTGATGTATTCCTAGGCTAGGTCAAAAATCAAGACGCAAGACAACTAGGTCTAAGAGGCTCAGTCTAAGAGTAAGATAAGAACTAGACAGTCAGTCAGAGATTGCAAACATCCATTGAAATTAATGATCCTGACAGTCAGACAGAGATTGCAAACATCCATTGAAATTAATGATCCTAATCAGTATCCCAGTAATGGTCTATCTATCTGGCACGGTTCACCCGATATCAGGCCAATCGAGGTAAATAATGGTGATTTACGGTCATTTTGAATTCGATATAGACTAGTTAAAATTTCAGGGTGCATCCTCCCCCGAAATCTCATATTTTGTTTTATAGTAATTATTTGTTTTATCAGTGTTTATAGTTATGGTCTAGCCATCTAACACAGTTTACCTGATATCAGGCCTATCGAGGTAAATCATGCCGCTCCTTGGGTATTTTGAATTTGATAAGAGTTAAAAATTTCCAGGATGCACCCTCCCCCGAAAAATCACATTTTGTTTCATAGTAATGGTCTAGCCATCTAGCACGGTTTACCAAATATCGGCCATGTGAAAGTGAATAATGGCCGATAGGCGGCCATTTTGAATTTGATCGCGTCTAAAATTTTCAAGATGCATCCTCTCCTGAAATCTCACATTTTGTTTTATAGTAATGGTCTAGCCATCTAGCACGGTTTACCAAATAACGGCCATGTGAAAGTGAATAATGGCCTAAAGGCGGCCATTTTAAATTTGATCAAGTCGAAATTTTTCAAGATGCATCCTCTCTTGAAATCTCACATTTTGTTTTATACAATAGAATCCCGTTATAACGCGGTAGTTGGGGTCCAAAAAACGGGAACGCGTTATAAGTGGATCGCGCTATAGCGGGACGAGCGTTCTTCCGCTGATGGTCAATACATTGGGTCTATATGAACACGCTATACGCGGTAGATGCTATGTGCTAGATATAACTCTGTATTTATTACAAATGAACGGATGAACAATGAATTGGAAATATACAATATTCAATTTATCATTTATTGGCAAAATTAATTCAATAAATAAATTGTGTACAATATTTTTGAAGCGATGCTATCTGTTTCGTGGTCAAAGCAAATATGCCAGTTCGATTGAAATTTCACTCTTTATATAACACTAGGGTGGGCAAGTTATTTAGTCTCATCTTTTTCTAGTTGAACGCAATTAGAACCTTTTGGCTACTCAAGAGATATGATGATATCTTGGGCTCCGTGAAATTACTCCATAAGTAGTTAACAGATTTAAGTGCGACTTTAGGCGTGAATGAAAGGTGTAAGGGATCTACACCGACCCTGTGAATGCTATAGGATCACACAAAGCGTGATCATGGTGATTAGGCTAGACGTTTTTATAACAAATACTTTCTTCTGTTTCATGCAAAAAATTAGGTGTATATATATCGTCCCCTTGGTTCAATAACCCTCTTAAACGCTGAAAGCACCGAAAAAGGCCGTTTAATTCATCAACCATGTTAATGCTTTAAGAACCATATAATTTATCCGTTCAAAATAAGATAACTTGAAAGAATAAACATCTAAATGGCATAAGACGTATTTAAACAATATTATCTGAGAATTTTGTTTAATGTTAGAAGTGTGCTACTCACTTAAGATGGTTACTGGAGCACTTATTTCACAAGATTTGGGTCAGTCATAACAGTTCTAATCAATCAGTACTTGTATTACTTAACTGTGCAGCATACATCCCACACTCTTCAGTAAGCATCCCAATCGATTAGGATGGTTTTGTCTGCATGCACATATTTGTTTGCATTGCAGTATTAGGCATTTAAAATGTTTAAGACTGTTATAACATGAAAGCATGCCTGACAGTTGTTTATGATAATACCGTACTAACGCAAATAAGACGGTTTTTATACAACTCCTTGGCTACCGGTCAGTCTCGCTAATAAACGTCTTAAACAAATAAGACGGTTAAAACTATACCGTAACGCCCTGTCGAGTGCGCCCTATGTTTTGTTGACAATGGATACCGACATCTGACAGCACATATCAGAAGACATGGTCGACGAGCTGACATCCTGGCCATACGTATTAGACTGATTAGTCAGAAGGTATGTGTTTTAATTATCACTAAATCCCCTTAATAATAATAATATCTAACATGCATGCTATGACTGTATGAGACGAGAAAACGTGATTTTGAAAAGCATGATGACTGAGCGATAATACATCAATTCAATGTCATCAAATCAATGGCCCCTAGACCCTGTCCTAGGCTTGATAGCAATTTAGCATTTGTCATCTAATTTAAATCTACCCTTTCCAACAAAACATAGACTAGTCTAGGTCTAGGCCTGGGCCTAATGAATGTCAATAATGATGGCACTGTAACATACAAGTATTGAAGTAACATAGACTAGTAGTAGTAGGCCTACAGGTCAACTTACTGTTACAAGCTGTTAGTGTTACTGCAGTGTCACTGCAGTAACTATAACAGTTTGTAACAATAAGTAACACAGGGCTCTGTAAGACTGTATTGTCAGTAACACTAGCAGTCTGTCACAGTGCCCATGGCTATGACGTGTAAACTGCAGTGCAGCTGTACGTCTATAGGCTAGCCCCAACGTTAGTCTCTTGGGGCTAGGTCTAGGCAATGGGACGTGCACAGGGAGAGGGTCACAGACAGAGGGGTCCTGATCCCCCCCCCCCCTCGAGCTGCAGATTTTTAAAATATTCTATTGATTTCTGGAGGCGAGCAGTCTTGGGCCTGGATTATTGCAATTCAAAAAGCAAGTGCAAGATATAGTAGGCGTATGTCCACTGTAGATTGGTGGTAGTAAACTAGTTAGGGTTTTCAACAATTACTCAACGCTTTTTTGAGAGATTTTTTACCAGTGAGCCTCCCCCCCCCCCTCCTCGGGACGCTTTTTAACGTTGTGTTGATAAAGGTCCATAATGCATCGCTGCTATATATATGGAATATTTGCCATTTTTTCTGTATTGTATGAGCCCTGCGTGAAAAATAAAAAGCACAAGAGGTGGTCGGAGGCTATGGAGACATTTGAGGTGGCCTGAGGCTATAGTGAAATTTGTATTTTTTATGAATAAGACTATGTGTGCATTGAGTAATATATATTCTACTGTAAAATCCTTGATCATTTTCTTTGGGGATTTTCAATTTAATTACTTAAAGCCAAGCATTAACATGGTCAACAGGTTAAGGAAAATAGTCAACGTAAGTTAGATGCGTTGTGAGGGGGGAAGGCGGTCGAAAATCGCTTAAAAAACTTTACATAATTGTTTGTAATTGTGTAATTTGTCCTTTTTCTCAGAATGTCTTCTACGGATGAAGATAATCTACCTCTGGTCAGGTTTGTTAAAATGGAGAGCTCTAAAAAACAGAGGAAAAAAACAAACAAAAAAAAAGTTGAGCCAAACTTGCAGGCAGCAATCAAGCAGAGCAGGGTTGAAAAAAATACAAGGAATGAGGAGGAAAAAAAACATGAAAAGTCGGCAGATCATATGATTTTTGCTAATGGTGCTTACCGCCTTAAAGTTCCAAAGGATGGGGATTGTTTTTTTGCCTCAATCTCCTCACAGCTGGATCAGAAAATTGAGACACGGGATTTACGAAATATCACATGCAATCATTTATTGAAATTTAAAAGTTCTTATCATTCTTTTCTATCAGGAAAGGATCCTAAATTTGAAAAATCAGTGAAAAAAATTCGGAAATTGGGGACCTGGTCTGGTACTTTGGCTGATGCTTTACCACTTGCCATGGCAAATTTAGTTCAAAAACAAATTATAATTTTTACAAGCATCAAATCAACATTGGCAATTTCACCAAACCTTTCAATAGAGCCTGAGCTGCAAACAGAGAGAAGGAATCTCATGCTGGCACATTTGCGAATCCCCCAAAGAGAGCATTATGATGCTGTTTTCCTCTTAACTGGTAAATACATACTACTAAATATTTGTTTTTTGTCCTTTATCTTAATCATCAATAATAATGAATTATTATTAATCATTCAAACTAGATTACATCCATTTTCAAAGTAAACAAAAAGCAGAACAAAATTGCTCGTCATTTTGTTTACTAATAAATCCTATTTATTAACATACAAAGATTGAATTATAAAAGTATTAACATTACTTTATTTTCAAGATAGAGAGACATCACTAATCTTAATAAGATATCTGTAATATTTTGACTTTTTCCTCTAATGTCATGGTAAATAATGAAATATATATATATATTTTTTTATAGTTGTAGATTATACAATTGCCGATACTACAATCTATGTCTAATTGCATACAGTAGTAATGACTCATATTTATTCACATAAACATGTTTGAATTATAAATGTTATGTATTAACATCTAAAAAAATTTAAATTATAAAGGTATACATATAGGTCAGGTTTCATTTTAGGTATAAGTTACCACAAAATTGCTAATACAATGTATTACATTACTTTATTTTCAAATGATGTTTTCACCTATAGCATACATACCATGACATGTGATACATTGATGTTTTCCAGACATACCTTCTACAACCCCCCTTCTAACCATCCGAACAACTGACACAATTTGTGCAGCTGGGGATATTCAAGATGGTGAGTTAAATATTGATCTTAACTTATTATAGAGATATAATTTATCCCAATAATTCTGCTTTATTGTGAAATTTAAAATGAAAAGCCAAGAAACAGAGTCAAATAGTATAAATCTTAATATTATTTTTGTGTTAATTTCAACTCTTCTCTGCACTTTGGTGTAGACTAATTGAAAATATTGCTATATTTATAGTAATATAACATACAATTGCTGATTCTACAATCACTGTATAATTGCATACTGATGATTCATATTTATTCACATAAACACATTTCCATTATAAAGGTATTTACATATAGCTCAGGTGTCATTCTAGGTATTAAGTTTACCACAAAATTGGTGTCGCAATCATTTACATTACATTATTTTCAAATGATGTTTTCACCTATAGCATACATACCATGACATGTGATACATTGATGTTTTCCAGACATACCTTCTACAACCCCCCTTCAAACCATCCGAACAACTGACACAATTTGTGCAGCTGGGGATATTCAAGATGGTGAGTTAAATATTGATCCTAACTTATTTTAATAATAATATAATTTATTCCAATGATTCTGCTTTATTGTGCTTTATTGTGCAATTTAAAATGAAAAACCAACAAATGGAGTCAAATATTTTAAATCTTAATATGATTTTGTACTAATTTCAACTCTCCTCTCCACTTTCATGGAGAATAATTGAAAATATTGTTCTTTTGATAGTAATGCCTGTATATTCCATGGAGTCAAATATTATAAATCTTAATATGATTTTTGTACTAATTTCAACTCTTCTCTCCACTTTCATGGTGAATAATTGAATATATTGTTATTTTTATGGTGATATTTTATATAATTGCTGATAGTACAATCACTGTATAATTGCGTACTGATGATTCATATTTATTCATATAAACAAATTTCAATTACAAAGATATTACACAGGCCTATAGCTCTGGGCCCGTATTCTCGTACAAGTTATGATAAATCGTAGGCTTCTGATTGGTCGAGATGGCCATCTCGACCAATCAGAAGCCTACGATTTATCGTAACTTGTACGAGAATATGGACCCAGGTTTCATTCTAGGTATTAAGTTTACCACAAAATTGGGGTCGCAATCATTTACATTACATTATTTTCAAATGATGTTTTCACCTGTAGCATACATACCATGACATATGATACATTGATGTTTTCCAGACATACCTTCTACAACCCCCCTTCAAACCATCCCAACAACTCACACCATTTGTGTAGCTGGGGATATTCAAGATGGTGAGTTAAATATGGATCTTAACTTATTATAATAATAAAATTCATTCCAATGATTATGCTTTATTGTGAAATTAAAATTGAAAAGCCAAGAAATGGAGTCAAATAGTATTAACCTAATATGATTTTTTTAATAATTTCATCTCTTCTCTCCACTCTTATGTAGACTAATTAAAAATATTGCTATTTTTATTGTAATATAAGATACAATTGCTAATACGTACTACAATCGCTGTATAATTGCATACTGATGATTCATATTTATTCCCACATAAACAAATTTCAATTATAAAGGTATTTACATATAACTCAGGTCTCATTCTGGGTAGTAACTTTACCACAATATTGGCATCGCAATGTATTACATTACTTTATTTTCAAATGATGTTTTCACCTATACCATACATACCATGAAATATGATACAATAATGTTTTCCAGACATACCTTCTACAACCCCCCTCCAAACCATCCCAACAACTGACACAATTTGTGTAGCTGGGGATATTCAAGATAGTGAGTTAAATATTGATCCTAACTTATTTTAATAATAATATAATTTATTCCGATGATTCTGCTTTATTGTGCAATTAAAAATGAAAAGCCAACAAATGGAGTCAAATATTATAAATCCTAATATGATTTTTGTACTAATTTCAACTCTCCTCTCCACTTTCATGGTGAATAATTGAAAATATTGTTATCTTCATGATAATATATTATACAATTCCTGATACTACAATCACTGTATAATTGCGTACTGATGATTCATATTTATTCATTTAAACAAATTTCAATTACAAAGATATTACACAGGCCTATAGCTCAGGTTTCATTCTAGGTATTAAGTTTACCACAAAATTGGAGTCGCAATCATTTACATTACTTTATTTTCAAATGATATTTCACCTGTAGCATACATATCATGACATAATTATGATACATTGATGTTTTCCAGACATACCTTCTACAACCCCCCTCCAAACCATCCCAACAACTGACACAATTTGTGTAGCTGAGGATATTCAAGATGGTGAGTTAAATATTGATCCCAACTTATATAAATAATATAATTTATTCCGATGATTCTGCTTTATTGTGAAATTTAAAATGAAAAGCCAACAAATGGAGTCAAATATTATAAATCCTAATATGATTTTTGTACTAATTTCAACTCTCCTCTCCACTTTTATGGTGAATAATTGAAAATATTGTTATTTTTATGGTAATATTTTATATAATTGCTGATACTACAATCACTGTATAATTGCATACTGATGATTCATATTTATTCACATAAACAAATTTCAATTACAAAGATATTACACAGGCCTATAGCTCAGGTGTCATTCTAGGTATTAAGTTTACCACAAAATTGGAGTCGCAATCATTTACATTACATTATTTTTAAATGATGTTTTCACCTGTAGCATACATACCATGACATATGATACATTGATGTTTTCCAGACATACCTTCTACAACCCCCCTCCAAGCCATCCCGAAAATTCACACAATTTGTGCAGCTGGGGATATTCAAGATGGTGAGTTAAATATTGATTTTAATTATTAGAATATTTTAATTTATTCCGATGATTCTGCTTCATTGTGAAATTAATATTGAAAAGCCAAGAAATTGAGTCAAATAATGTAAATCTTAATATGATTTTTGTATTAATTTCAACTCTTCTCTGCACTTTCATGGTGAATAATTGAAAATAGTGTTATTTTCATAGTAATATATTGTACAATTGCTGATTCTACAATCACTGTATAATTGCATACTGATGATTCATATTTATACCCATAAACAAATTTCAGTTATAAAGGTATTTACATATAGCTCAGGTTTCATTCTAGGCAAAATTGGTGTTGCAATGATTTACATTACATTACTTTAAATGATGTTTTCACCTATAGCATACATACCATGACATATGATACATTGATGTTTTCCAGTCATACCTTCTACAACCCCTCTCCAAATCATCCCAACAACTGACACAATTTGTGTAGCTGGGGATATTCAAGATGGTGAGTTAAATATTGATCCTAACTTATTATAATAATATAATTTATTCTGATGATTCTGCTTTAATGTGCAATTTAAAATGAAAAGCCAAGAAATTGAGTCAAATAATGTAAATCTTAATATGATTTTTGTATTAATTTCAACTCTTCTCTGCACTTTCATGGTGAATAATTGAAAATAGTGTTATTTTTATAGTAATATATTGTACAATTGCTGATTCTACAATCACTGTATAATTGCATACTGATGATTTATATTTATACCCATAAACAAATTTCAGTTATAAAGGTATTTACATATAGCTCAGGTTTCATTCTAGGCAAAATTGGTGTTGCAATGATTTACATTACATTACTTGTAATATACTAGGTATATAGTAATATATTGTACAATTGCTGATTCTACAATCACTGTATAATTGCATACTGATGATTCATATTTATACCCATAAACAAATTTCAGTTATAAAGGTATTTACATATAGCTCAGGTTTCATTCTAGGCAAAATTGGTGTTGCAATGATTTACATTACATTACTTCAAATGATGTTTTCACCTGTAGCATACATACCATGACATATGATAAATTGATGTTTTCCAGTCATACCTTCTACAACCCCCCTCCAAACCATCCCAAAAATTCACACAATTTGTGCAGCTGGGGATATTCAAGATGGTGAGTTAAATATTGATTTTATTTATTATAATATTTTAATTTATTTCTATGATTCTGCTTCATTGTGAAATTAATATTGAAAAGCCAAGAAATTGAGTCAAATAATGTAAATCTTAATATGATTTTTGTATTAATTTCAACTCTTCTCTGCACTTTCATGGTGAATAATTGAAAATAGTGTTATTTTTATAGTAATATATTGTACAATTGCTGATTGTACAATCACTGTATATATAATTGCATACTGATGATTCATATTTATACCCATAAACAAATTTCAGTTTTAAAGGTATTAACATATAGCTCAGGTTTCATTCTAGGCAAAATTGGTGTTGCAATGATTTACATTACATTACTTTAAATGATGTTTTCACCTGTAGCATACATACCATGACATATGATACATTGATGTTTTCCAGTCATACCTTCTACAACCCCTCTCCAAATCATCCCAACAACTGACACAATTTGTGTAGCTGGGGATATTCAAGATGGTGAGTTAAATATTGATCCTAACTTATTATAATAATGTAATTTATCCTGATGATTCTGCTTTAATGTGCAATTTAAAATGAAAAGCCAAGAAATTGAGTCAAATAATGTAAATCTTAATATGATTTTTGTATTAATTTCAACTCTTCTCTGCACTTTCATGGTGAATAATTGAAAATAGTGTTATTTTTATAGTAATATATTGTACAATTGCTGATTCTACAATCACTGTATAATTGCATACTGATGATTCATATTTATACCCATAAATAAATTTCAGTTATAAAGGTATTTACATATAGCTCAGGTTTCATTCTAGGCAAAATTGGTGTTGCAATGATTTACATTACATTACTTCAAATGATGTTTTCACCTGTAGCATACATACCATGACATATGATACATTGATTTTTTCCAGTCATACCTTCTACAACCCCTCTCCAAATCATCCCAACAACTGACACAATTTGTGTAGCTGGGGATATTCAAGATGGTGAGTTATATATTGATCCTAACTTATTATAATAATATAATTTATTCTGATAATTCTGCTTTAATGTGCAATTTAAAAAGAAAAGCCAAGAAATCGAGTCAAATATTATAAATCTTAATATGATTTTTGTATTAATTTTAACTCTCCTCTCCACTTTCATGGAGAATAATTGAGATTATTGTTCTTTTTATAGTAAAACCTGTATATTCCATGGAGTCAAATATGATAAATTTTAATATGATTTTTGTACTAATTCCAACTCTTCTATCCACTTTCATGGTGTTGAAATTGAAAATATTGTTATTTTTATAGTAATATATTATACAATTGCTGATACGTACTACAATCGCTGTATAATTGCATACTGATGATTCATATTTATTCACATAAACAAATTTCAATTATAAAGGCATATACATAGGCCTATATCTCAAGTTTCGTTCTAGGTATTAAATTCACCACAAAATTGGCAGTGCAATGAATCATGTCAGTACTTTATTTTTCAAATGATGTTTTTATTTGTAGCGTACTTACTATTCCATATGACACAAAACAAACTTTATATTGTAATATAATTTATTTCAGTTATTCTGCTTTATTGTGCATGTTTTTGTTATTTTTACATTAAGAGATTTTACAGCTGTCATTAAAATTATTACAATAACTTCTGGAGATGAGAAATCCCAGATTGGGAGTCAAATATTATCAATCTGGATATGATTTTTGTATTAATTTTGACTTTCCTCTCTACTGTAATGGTGAATAATTAAATATATCGATAATTTTACAGTAAAAGATTCTACAATCGCTGCTTCTTCAATTGATGTCTAATTGCATACAATCCTAATTTATCATATTTATTCACATAAACAAATACATTTCTATTAGAAAAGTATTAACATATAGCTCAGGATTCATTCCAGATACCAAAATGAGCACAAAATTGGAGACGCAATGAATTACATTACATTCTATTCAAATGATGTTTTTATCTGTAGCGCACATACTCTGACATTTTAATACATTAATGTTTACCAGACATACCTTCCACAACCCCCCTCCATATGACCACAACAACTGAGACTGGTTTTGTAGCTGGTGATATCCACGATAGTGAGTTAAGTATTGATCATAACTTGATATTATAATATAATATATACAGCTATTCAGATTTTGTTACTTTTACACCAAGGGGTTCTGCAACTGTCATTCAAATTGTTACATACATTTCTGGTGAAGAAAAATCCAAGATACTGAGTCAAATACTACTGGTCTTATTATGAATTTTGTATTAGTTTTGACTGTCCTCTCTAATGTCATAGTAAATAATGGAATATATCGTTATATAATGCACTTGAACATATTTGAATTATTAAAATATCAAACCATTCTTCAGATTTCATTCTAGTTGGTATATTTATCACCAAATTGAAGGTGTAATGAAGACTTTACCTAATTTTCAAAAGAAATTTTCACCTCTAGCGTACATTCTATGTAATTTATGTTTTTCAGACATACCTTCTACAACCCCCATCCAAACCATCCATACGACTGACAACATTTGTGTAGCTGGGGATATTCAAGATGGTGAGCTATATATTTATCTTAATTTGATATCTTAATTTGATATTAGAATATAATTTATTCCGGTTATTTTATTTTGTTGTGGAATGTTTTACTCTTCTCAGTAAGTGGTTCTACAACTGTCATTCAACTTCAGGAGCTGAAATATCCAAGATGGGGAGTCATATATAGTATCAATCTGAAACTGATTTTTGAAATAATTTGCACTATATGTTTCTGTTGCTGAGATAAACTTGTTATTTCATTGTAATAGATTCCACAAACGCAGTCCATTCTCTCACAAAAAAGACTTTTGACATTGTAAAAAATGCTCTATGTTGCTAATTCGATAATTCACATTAATTCAGGATTGGGAGTTTCACTATTGGTATGATTATTAGGATGGTGTGTTAAATGAGTTATTATTATTGATATGATTGTTGTATTTATTATGTTTTTGCTCCTTGTTTGCTTAGTGATGTGACATATTGTTACTTTACAGGAGGAGATTTTACAATTCCTGTCCAGCTAAACACAAGAACAGAAAACACTTCAGATAATGTTGATAGCGGTGAAGGTTAGTTAGATAGATATCTTATTCTCCACTAATTTTTTGTTTATTTTTTTTAATGTTTTCTCAGCATTAAATGACATTGTAGCTTGTTAATGCCTGAACGTTGCCTTTTCAGAGATAGCCAACACCTGCTCAATTCAGCTGGTCTCATGTCAACATGTACCGGTGACCACCATAGCATCACAACTACGATTTCTCCACTCCCAATCCAGTAATGTGATGCCGCCGTTACCTGTTCTTTCTGCAGAGCCGGAATCGACCCCTACTGTTACAACACAAAAGGACCCAATGCTAACTGGCTGCCAGATGTTAGATGACTATATAGTTACTATTGAGGAAGTGGCATCTCATGTTGCCGATGAAAATGATGAGCTAGCAAGAAATGACAATTGGATACAAGATTGTGAGGCTGTTTTTCCTAAAAACATTATACCGGAACACCGAAAAGAAGATGGCAACGTGGCTGATACAGAAGATAATGATAAAGAAAATGTGCCTATCTCACCAGAAAGGACTCGTAAAAGAAAACGTCAACCATCTAAGTGGAAAAATAAAGTTAAAAAACTGGCCAAGAACTCTGGGAAAGAATATTACTCTGTCAATGGTAAGTATATACCCAATCGTCAAGTACGGCCAGAGACATGTCTGAGACCAGAAACCTGCCAGTGGTCTTGTGCAGAGATTTCAAACGAACATAGACAAACCATATTCGAAGAATATTGGGGTATGGGTGTCTATGAGAGGCAAAGAGATTTTCTACTGCGATATATAGAAGAGAAACCTTGCCAATCACACAAAGTCAACTGCAGGCAGAGAAACTACAGGAAGAACTATTTTCTCCCCGTTAGAAATCAAGCAGTTCGAGTTTGCCAAGATTTTTTTTTAAACACATTAGACATATCCAAAAGTCTTATCCAGTACACCTTTGAAAAAAACCGCAACATTTCTAGTTTGTCAGTAAGTGTCCAAGATCGTCGCGGTAAACATCCCAATCGAAGGGCTCTGAACACTGAACAAATAGATGAGGTAAAAGCTCATATCGATTCTTTCCCAACTGTCTTGCCCCATTATGTTCGCAAAAGATCTAAAAGAAAATATTTGGATTCGACCCTCACCATAAAAAAAATGTATGAACTGTATTGTGAAAACCAGCAGCAATATGGTAGGAGTTGTGTTAAAGCCAGTGCTTATCGTATGATTTTTAATACCAGCTTCAACTTATCTTTTCACAGGCCAAAGAAAGATACATGTGCCAAATGTGAGACTTTCAAAAACATGTCTATTCTTTCTGAAGAAGACCAGATAAATAAAGCTCAGCATCTTAGTGATGCTAAATTTGCACAGAAACTAAAAGACGAAGACAGAGCAAGAGCCGAAGGTGACAGCTCTTTCAGAACGGCAACTTTCGACCTACAGTCTGTTCTTACCACCCCGTGCAGCAATGTCAGTACACTCTACTATAGTAGAAAACTGAATGTTTTCAATTTTACTGTATATGAACAGGCATGCCACGCGAAGCGTGGTTTGTGTTATATTTGGGATGAATCTAATGGAAAGCGGGGTTCATGTGAGGTTTCTACTTGTCTTATTAATTACATTTTATCTCTGCCATCAGAGGTTAAAACTCTGACACTGTATTCCGATTGCTGTGGTGGGCAAAATCGTAATCAGTTTCTGGCGATTGGATTATATCATGCTTTAGTAAAAAAAGGATTGGAAAAGATTGAGCATGTATTTCTTGTTAGCGGTCATACATACATGGAAGTTGACTCAATGCATTCTGCCATTGAGCACTCCAAGAAATACGTGGATGTTTATGTACCGAGTGATTGGTACAACATAATTCGCTTAGCGAGACGTGCTCAGCCGTACATCATTTATCCTCTCCAATTTCATGATTTTTTGGATATAAAATCAACTCACAAGCAGATAAAAAATCCACGCATTGATTGTGAAGGGCATCGAGTTAGGTGGTCCGCTGTTAAATCTGTCACTGTAATTAGTGGCGAGAAAGCACTTTTCCTCAAATATGTATATGGTGAAAATGCCCATGTGCATAAGGTACCAATAATACTTAAGAAAAAATACACACAACTTTCCACCACTTCACTTTACTCAGCCCAGCTTTCCATCACCAATAACAAAAAAAAAGATTTGTTAAAACTATGTGAGAGTCTAGTAGTGCCACGCTATCATCATTCATATTATCATAACCTCCACGGAGAAGATCAAAGTGATCGGCTACCTGTACAAGATTTACTTGAATCATCAGAAGACTCTGATAGTTAATAAACTCTTTCGGTACAATGTTTGCATAATATTATATACATTTTCAAACTGCTGTTTAACCCACAAACTTCTTGAACGATATAAAGTATTATCGAGCAGATCAGCTCATCCAAGTTAATTATATATTATTTTTAATATCTAATACTTAATATTTCTGGTCAAGAGGCAAGACCGTGTACGTCCCCTGTTAAGCATATACATACACGGTTTTGACTCTTCATCAGCAATATTAATCATCTTTGAATTATACAATTGTTTGTTGTTATGCAGATTTATCGGCTATGTTGACTGCTGATAATATGATGGTTATTGTTATGATGGTTATTGTTATTATTACTATTATAATCATTTTGTGATTGCCTTTTGTGATTACCCTTGTTATTGTCAATAAAACATGATCTCATGTATTCTACTCTTAAGTGGTTGTTTTTATGCAATACACATATTTCATAACCTGAGAAAATCGATGATCTTTACAGATTTAAATGTGTCTATACTAACTGATCTGATATCAACACTTTGAAACGTTTCTAAATGCTAAAAAAGCAAATATTGGAATTACCTCCGTTTTGAATTGTCAATATCGTGAAAATAAAAGAATATTTATAATCTGATTTTCCCGCAGATCTTGATATAATTGGAAATTACGTTATTGCTGCCTCATTATGTTGAGGTAGACATAACCAGCTGCTAATGTTATAAGAATTCATATTTTGCGATCAGAGTTTACTTTTCCAGGTGACTTTCAGATTGCCTGCTAAGCCGTTACTACAATAATACGAAGAGGATCCATGTCCTTCTCGATGGACACATATAGTCCACAAGCTAGGTGTCTGTCGCGCCAGAATCAAAGAACATGGAACGAAACGGCGCCATCTGCTTGGGTGCCGGTCTCATCTAGTATTAGCTAGGCTACCATTGTGATATCATTATTATCTATCACGCATTCGCCGTTGTAAGAGCACATTTTTAGATGTTCAAACATTGCTATTTATCATACTGGACTCCTTAAGATGGTTACATCATAGTTGATGAACCTCCAGTAGTCTTGTAGTAGTGAGTCTTATTAGCTTAAGACTGTTTTAATCAAGATTGACTGGTAGCTACAGTTTTGTTTGAAAACCGTCTTACTTGCGTTAGTAGGGTATTAACAAAAATAACTGTTGAGCATGATTTGATGTTATAACAGTCTTATTTGTTTAAGACGTTTATCAGCGGGATTGGCGTTGGCTAAAGAGCTGTATAATAACCGTCTTATTTGCGTTAGTAGGGTATTACAATAAACAACTGTCAGGCATGCTTTGATGTTATAACAGTCTTAAACATTTTAAATGCCTAATACTGCAATGCAAACAAATATGTGCTTGCAGACAAAACCATCCTAATCGATTAGGACGCTTATTGAAGATTGTGGGATGTATGCTGCACAGTCAAGTAATACAAGTACTGATTGATTAGAACTGTTATGACTGACCCAAATCTTGTGAAATAAGTGCTCCAGTAACCATCTTAAGTGAGTAGCACACTTCTAACATTAAGCAAAATTCTCAGATAATATTGTTTAAATACGTCTTATGCCATTTAGATGTTTATTCTTTCGAGTTATCTTATTTTGAACGGATAAATTATATGGTTCTTAACGCATTAACATGGTTGATGAACCAAACGGCCTTTTTCGGTGCTTTCAGCGTTTAAGAGGGTTATTGAACCAAGGGGACGATATATTCTTTAAACTAAGCCAGCACTGGCCCAAATTAAAAATGTTATGCCAGCGTTGACGCAACAATTAGAAAACTGTTTATCATGTATGAATGTGGACTATATCACTGATTATTCGCGTGTGCATGGACAAAACCTCGCACTATCTCACGGGCATCACGGTGTTATGCGAGATAGGGACGGGCTGACCTCTCCTACCACCAATCAACGCTTTGAAACAGTTTGATTGACAGGTATTACGAGAGGGTGGGCTTTGTATCGTATATTCACAAGCCGTGAGATACGACGAGAATTATATTGTTTCCCATACTGTACATTATTCTTGAGGTCACAATAGATATAGGTATAGTATAGCGTCATCGCGTGACTATAGCACAACGCTGTTTCAATGCTGGATCAACATCGTGATTGTCCATTGCTAACCACTGCTCTAGCGTTAAATGGTATACCCTCGTGGACTAGTTTATTTTATTTGAGACGTTGGCCCGGCATTGTGCCGTATTCATCTGCCTTGTGTATACAGAGTAAAGAATGGGCTGTAGATGTTGCGTAACGTGCCGTCACAATAGAAGACCTGTTAATAATAATAATAATAATAATAATGGTGAGTTCTTATATAGCGCACATACAATGCTCTGTGCGCTTCACACATATTACCCCTGGTCACTGGACCTGTTCATTCATGTACCATTTCAACTCCCATTCGGAGCATACAGCACTTGCAGCCATTTCGGCGCTAGGAACTAATCGCACACATTGCCATCTCTGTCCTACCAGGTACTCATTTACACCTGGGTCAAGTGAAGCATGTGAGGATAAAGTGCCTTGCCCAAGGACACAGCATCGAAATAATTCCCCAATATTGAGAGGGGAGAAACATGATATTTCTCTGAAAATCCTGCACCAATGTACACAGACGGCCAGACAGTTAAAGTGCCAGTGGTGATTAATGAGAGAAAGGTGTACTTATTAAATGTGTTACATACACGCAACAAATTCTTTTTGTTCTCCTTGCTGTGATCTTGCACAAGCACAACATCGCACAGGTGAGTTGTTGGACAAGAACAATCATCAACAGATCTACGTGTCATTCCTAAATTAGGCTATTGGCGCTAAATAGTCCCCTTTGTTTAAATAAGGAAATACCAGACGATAATTACTATTTCACGATGGTCCATAACAGTATCATCACTCAGAACTCAGAATCATTTATTCGCCTCTTCCATACCGCGGTAACTAACTAGATAACCTTATACCGCGGTATAGGCCTAACAGTATCATCAGAACTCAGAACCATTTATTCACCTCTTTTAAATTTATACCGCAGTGACTGGATCACCATGTACCGCGGTATAGGCCTAACAGTATCATCAGAACTCAGAATCATTTATCATGTTTATTCACCACTTTTAATTTCATACCGCGGCAACTTGATCACCATATACCGCGGTATAGGCCTAACAATATCATCAGAACTCAGAATCTTTTATTCACCTCTTTAAATTTATACCGCGGTAACTTACTGGATCACCATATACCGCGGTATAACATATATAGCACGGTTACATAATTGTAAATCTCACCTTTTGTTTTATAGTAATGGTCTAGCTATTTAACACGGTTTAGCAAATATCAGTAATGTGAAAGTAAATAGTGGCCGATAGGCGGCCATTTTGAATTCGATTGAGTCAAAAGTTTTTAAAAGGCAGAGGTGGGCAAGTAGTCGCCACATCGCCACAGAAGCAAAATATCTGTAATGTAAATATTTAAAAATGACCATTCAGAGCACCTAAAAGTAGCCATTTGTGGCGACAGGACCCATTTCGCCTGCCCACCCCTGAAAGGCATCCTCTCCGGAAACGTCACATTTTGTTTTATAGTAATCAGCATGATCAGGTAATGGTCTAGCTATCTAGCACGGTTTACCTGATATCAGGCCTATCGAGGTAAATAATGTCGATTGTCAGACATTTAAAATTTGATAGAGTTAAAAAATTTCAGGGTGCATCTTCCCCCGAGCTTTCATATTTTGTTTTATAGTAATGGTGTAGCCATCTAGCACAGTCTAACAAATATCGGCCATGTGAAAGTGAATAATGGCCGATAAGCGGCCATTTTGAATTTGATCAGGTCGATATTTTTCAAGATGCATCCTCTTCTGAAATTTCACATTTTGTTTTATAGTAATGGTTCAGCTATCTAGCACGGTTTTCCCAATAACAGGCCTGTCGAGGTGAATAATGGCCAATAGGTGGCCATTTTGAATTTGATCAGGTTGAAATTTTTCAAAATGCATCCTCTCCTGAAACCTTACAATTTGTTTTATAGTAATGGTGTAGCTATCTTGAGCGGTTTTCATGATATTCCGCAAAATATTTCGGTTGGATTAATCAATGTCATAAATTAGGTCAAAGTGCTGGGTCAACTTCGAGGTCAAGGTCCAAAAACCTGAAAAGGCACAACGAGGGACCTTAGAGAACATGTATGTGCAATATGACTATAATCGGCCCAGTACTTTTCGAGATTCGCTCCGGAAACGAAGTGTGCGTCAAAACATCTAAATAGGTCATAGTTCTGAACCAAAAGTAGGTCAAAGTTGATATACACCAAAAGGCACAACTAGACCCCCCCAAAGGTGTTGTGTGTAAAATTTGAAGACAATCAGACAAGTACTTCCAGAGATATGCTCCGGAAACGAAATGTTCACGGACGGCCTAACGCCGTAAAATCATCATTTCTCCTAGCTGCGACCTTGCGTATTGAATTCAGATAAAAAATATTTCAACCTATCCATTATCCACCTGGAAGTAACCCACATACCAAAAATTGTTATCCTACCTTATTTTCTTACAAAAGAAGAAAACGGAGGCAGAATCCATAGCTTCCTCCGTCTCACCTACAGTGACGGCGGGAGCTAAATAGACAAATTGGTATCAAATGTGTCACCAAGTACTATAGGTTGGATCTTGACCTTCAACCCTTAAAGTGCTTAATTAATTTGTAAAAAACATCGCGACCAAGATTTTTTTCAATTTGAAATCACCATAAATGTCTTAGTTAGCTCTTTCTGATTCATTTGAATACCTATGTTATGGGTCTACGGCTGTTTAAATATATTGATTCTTACAGTGCGGAGATAGACTTTAGTCTTCAGAATCTGACGTCTACAGACGTTAGATTCTGTCCACTAAACTCGATCCGGGCACTGTACATACTGTAAGGGTTGAAATTTTGAATGATGGGAAACAAAGCAAAAAGACATGATGAAATAGACCACACAAATTGGTATCAAATGCGTCACTAAATAGGTTAGATCTTGACCCTAAACATGTTAAAGTGCTAATTTGTATAGAATTAAAATTTTTACCCACTTGACGTTGTCATGCCACAGCAACCCACAACTTCAAGTGGTTAAAAATTACTTGTACCTGTACAATTTGAATCAAAATACATGTATATATATGCTAACCTTGCAAACTTCATGTTCATTTTTCTTATAGATGTATTTTTTTGAAGGCTGGAAACTGCCATAGATGCGAATAGCACTTTAATGGTTAAGTCCATTTAATCACACAGACAACAGCTTCACAGTCTGTACTAGTCTGTATTTACAAAAACACACTAGTCTGAGAAAAATGCACTAGTTTCGGACCAGCAGAATCCAGCGTTAAGGTCAAACATTGCTAAAAAGACCCTTATGGAAAAATAGAGAATAATTGATAAATGAGAATTTTTGTTGACTTCTCAAGTTCTAAATTAATTCATCTCATCACCTTTTACTGCATGATCAATAAAATATGAACTTATACTATATTTAAACTGTTTAAATTGTAATATAAGGTGTCAAGAGTGAAAAATATTGTAGACATAAAATTGTTGGCTAACTGTGAGGCAGTTATAGCCCGACAAATACCTGATGTCAGGCCAGCGTCGGACCAATATCACAGACAGACAGCCAACATTAAACCCTTAAAGCGCTGATTTTTTACTAAAACCTTGGAGATCAAAGGGTTTATTTCAATTTGATATCATCATAAATGGCTTAGTTAGCTTTTTCCGATTCATTTGAATACCTATGGTATGGGTCTACGACCATTATAAATATTTTTACTCTTACAGTGCGGGGATCGACTTTAGTCGTCAGAATCTGACGTCTACAGACGTCAGATTCTGACGACTAATTCTGACGACCAAAGTCGATCCCCGCGCTGTAAGGGTTAAATCGTTTCAACAGCCCCTGTTTGGGGAGAGAAGATGCTGATTTCAGTCATTCTACAAAAAAAATATTAATATAACCTGAAAACTAGACACAATGAGAAATAGAATGTAATACTGTACCTTTCTTATATTTCTCCTCTTCTGTCACAGTTTGAAATCCAAAATGTGTCTTCTTTTCAAATGTTTGTTCACTGCTGCCATGTTGATCAGCACTGTCTGATGTTGTTAAGTATCTCTGACCACACAAATTATTTAACTTTGTTTTATGACATCTTTTTGAAATTTGATGCTTTTGAAGCTGTTGTATTATAATGTTTTTATGACAGACTCTCCCCACTCTCAGCAAGCAAGTCATCATTGCGCCATTGGAGAAATATCATTAAAGAAATGTACCAAAACTGAGATATCTTTATCAAGCCCTACAACCATAAAAATCAACAGATTATATTTGATCTAACAAACACCCAGGGCAGAAGGAGGAGAAAGAGGAGAAGGATACAGATTTGTAGAAGGGGAAGACTTGACACAAATATCATGAATTTGATTTGGCCTTGTGGAAATACATGTGACCGTTAGATTTAATGCTGTGTTGCTCATAAACAAAGTGAGCAAGTTTATAAGCAGATGAGATAAGTTTTTGAACATCATGTGTCAAAATAGGCTGATAAATACCATTAATAGATTTGAATCATTACAATATGATTGCTATGGTAAGATTTAATTTTATTTTCATGATGTTTTGGGTGTCAGGGGCCACATTGTCGTACAAGTTACGATACATCGTAGGCTTTTGATCGGTTGAGACATGTGAGATGTCCATATCTATAGTGGAATATTAGGCTTAAGTAGAACCATTCGAGATGTAGTAAAATTTTAATTGTGATGCCCCTCTATAAACAGATCAACCTATTAACTTCAAATTCCGTTCATTCTCAGAAGTGTATGAGCCTGAATAGGTCTAGATACATGTCAAATGGTCTAACCTTTGAAATACTCACTGCATTTGCACTAACTTTTCTGGGTTGTTGCCATATGACTATATATTAGTGGTTGTAAAACTACTATTTACATTGTGGCAGACACCATTTGTATGGACGTTGACTATACAGCGCATGTCACTATATTCGCCGTCAAATTAACCAGGATCGCATGTTTTTCAGCGATTTCTCCGTCAATTCTAAACCGATTTCCTTCAAATTTTGCAAAGGCCATTTTCTATTCAAATCCTAACAGCCCTGAAAATTTCGTAAAATTATATAGCGTATTTCAAAAGTTGGACCACTTGACATGTAGTAAATTAAAATTACGACGTCCCTCTATAACCCCATTTAATTCTAGAATTTTATTACATGGCAAATGGTCTAACTTTTGAAATATTAAATATAATTTTGCGGAATTTTTACCCCTGTTAGGATTTTAATAGAAAATGGCCTTTGCAAAATTTCAAGGAAATCGGTTCAAAATTGACGGAGAAATCGCCGAAAATCATGCGATCCTGGTTGATCATTTTTAATTCGACGGCGAGTATAGGCCTATGTTAAAATAATGGAGTGGCTATTCGTACGGGAAAGTTATAATGGGAGTTAATTAGAGCCAGTCATTTCGTAAACGAGGCTGCCCATAGAGTTACTTTATGAAGAATCACTTACGATTAGCCACTGCCTTAAGTAAATTGAAATTACGACGAATTGACAAATTAAATTGTAGTAAATTGAAATTACGACGTCCCTCAATAACCCCATTAAACTAATTCTAGAATTTTATTACATAGCAAATGGCTGAAATACTAAATATAATTTTGCGAAATTTTTACCCCTGTTAGGATTTTAATAGAAAATGGCCTTTGCAAAATTTCAAGGAAATCGGTTCAAAATTGAGGGAGAAATCGCCGAAAATCATGCGATCCTGGTTGATCATTTTTAATTTGACGGCGAGTATAGGCCTATGTTAAAATAATGGAGTGGCTATTCGTACGGGAAAGTTATAATGGGAGTTAAAGGGACTGGCCCAGGCTAAAATCATCAAAAAATCGGTGATTTTATTTCGGGTTCTTAATATGACCATATGATGTAAACATGTACATAGACTAGAACTGCAAATTTTCATGATTTTTGTGCTGCGCACTTACCAGTTAGACTAGATATAGAGACGAAATTCCCGCATTTCTTATTTTTGACATGGTTGTCAATAATTACAAATCAGGAATTTCGTCTCTATATCTAGCCTAACTGGTGAATGCGCAGCACAAAAATTATAAAAATTTGCAGTTCTAGTCTATGTACATGCTTACATCATATGGTCATATTAGGAACCCGAAATAAAATCACCGATTTTTTGATGATTTTAGCCTGGGCCAGTCCCTTTAATTAGAGCCAGTCATTTCGTAAACGAGGCTGCCCATAGAATTACTTTATGAAGAATCACTTACGATTAGCCACTGCCTTAAAATAAAGTGGAGCTGCCGTCTGAGGGCGCCAGCAATAACTAAAAACTTATATTATCGCCCACTTACATATTCACGCAGTGGGCGATATTGAGTTGAATAACGGCTATTATAACAAGGTATCAAGAAAAACTAATCCACGCACATTATTTTCAAGTGAAGTGATAGAAAAAAACCCAAACAAATCTGCCAATCTGTTAAAATAGTTCAATAATGACACGCACTTAGCTTGTCATGAAAAAAATGTCAAATGATCATAATCTCTTTCGGCAGGTAACTCGGTATGGCCAGATTTGGGCCTGAGGGGATGAGTGATATTGGACTCAGCTGCATAACACGCATCAACAAGAAGGCTGTAGGCCTCAATGCCGTCTAGCAAGGACTGAATCTTAGCTAAATGACGTCTGTGCAAAAGTTGTGTACATGTCATTGGTAGGCCTGGTGCACGAGCAAATCGTCATAGTATGTAACATATTATAACGATGAACGGTGGGTGAATGCTTTTGCTCGTGGCCTTGTGCGGCGCTGATGAGTGCATTATTATGATTATGAGTGGATGAGGGCATTAATACACACTAGACTATAGAGCTGACTGATTCGATCGCTGCGCTCGCCGAGAGCCCTTGTTCACGCGGCTAACAGTAGGCCCACTCGGATACACCTAATTAATTCGCTAAATCATCATCATCATCAGGATTGTGATTAGGGGGGTATCATCTGCATGGCAAGTAATGATAACGGTGGGGATAGGCCTAGAGTCTACTGTACAGGTATTTTTTAATTGGCATCAAATTGTGTTATTTTCAGCACATGGATTTAATAATGTAAATGTAGTCACTTGGACAGTAAAACTATTAGAAAATTACGCGGCATGACTGTGCTGCTTATCTCACTTCTCAGCAGACCCAGTCACATTGCCCGCTATTAGATGAACACAGCAAGCTGTGTTAAAACGAAACTCACGCTACCTACAAAATAAACTTGAGTGCTGTAGTAATTTTCAGGTGTGATACCTTGCCAAATGAACAATCCCTGCGCGATCACGTGATCTCTCTGGGTGAGCAACAAATATGCCCAGATATGTCATGCAGTTTGTATCCAGCCTTCAGAGAGAACAGTCGACAATATGGTTCTCATCATATTGACTGTTGTCTGATATTTTGTGGATATCGACTCACTAGGCCTATATTTCACTGTATTCTACTACAGTGATATATTCTACAGTGCCATGCAACTGAGACTTAATTACGTTTGGAGTGCCTATGAAACTAGGACATTTTCAGCTGGCGAAATCTCGTGATCGTATTAGAGCTAGGCCATGTAAAAATGGGCTTTTTTACACCTCACGACTCACACAAAGCACACATATCACAACTACCCGGCTCGATAATACTCTAAATACAGAGGAGTGAGCTGTATTTTGATGAAGATTGTTACGGTTCAGATTATTATTATATTTGTATATCACGCGTAATAATAATATAGTTCTAATTTGTTAGGAGTATTGCGTCCAACAGTGTAGCTGGGCTTGTTAGGTGTGTTATGCACAGCAGCGTAGTTGTAGGCCTATACATTCGTGGCTCTGTAGTGATAAAGTATTTTCTTTTGTATAACGTACCCACATTAAATTAACATTATGTACAAGTTACCAATGTTTTATTCATCGTTTCTACTATTTGACCGATGTCCTGTGCTATGGGTACGCTCATCAAGTGACCAGTGATCCAGCCAGGCGCATCCAAGACAGACTGACCATGATGTACAGACATTCCTCGTGCGGGATAAATATAATTATTGGCAGTTCCACTTTGGACTCATTGTGTGCAGACGTGTTTCACGTTTTAAGATATTATTGATAAAATGACTTGTCTTTGCTGAAATTATAAAAGACTTTGGTTAAACTGTAATGCGCTCGCATAACACTGGCGCAACGTTGGTAGAGCCAGACTGCAAGCTGCTATAGGACCCTGACGGCATGCTGCTCTCCTATAGCTGATTCCCAGAAATTCTTCATTTCTTCACCAAACCTGCACTCGCACACAACACTTGATCGTCATCCTGCACAGGTATCCAGCCAAGAACACTGAACTTTAAAACTGTTTAATATATTGGAAACACTAAATTGTCACTGTCATTATATTCACACTTAAATTTCTGAATTATCCGATTATACTGTTAGACCATTAATTATACCATTATAAAAAGCTATACTGTGTTGTTTTTACTTGCATTCGTTCATTTTTCTGTACTTTTATTTTTTACCATTTTAATTTATAACTAGAAACGACTGTGACTTTTGAAGTAACAATGAAGTTTAGACTTCAACTTTTGCGACATTTTGCGACATTTGGAAAATTTGAAACATTTAGAGCATTTGGAACATTTGGAACATTCGGCCATTTCGGGGATTTAAGACATTTGGAACATTTGGTACATTTTGAACCTTTTTCGGAATACTTGCGACCGTTTGCGACTGTTTGCGACTATTTGAGACCTTTTGCGATCATCATATGCGACCGTTTTCAACCGCTTCAGACAATTTCCGACCATTTGCGACCGTTTTCGCCCGGTTGCAACCGTTTTCCGACCGTTTCCGACCATTTGCGACCGTTTCCGACCATTTGCGACCGTTTTCGACCATACCCGACCATTTGCGACTGTTTTAACCGTTTCCGACCGTTTGCGACTGTTTCCGATCTTTTCCAACCGTTTCCGACCATTTGCGACTGTTTCCGATCGTTTCCGACCGTTTCCGACCATTTGCAACGTTTCGACCATTTCCGACCATTTCCGACCATGTCCGACCGTTTGCAATCGTTTCCGACCATTTGCGACCGTTCCCGACCTTTTCCGACTATTTTGCGACTGTTTTCGATCGTTTGCAACCGTTTCCGACCGTTTCCGACTGTTTCCGACCGTTTCCGACAGTTTCCGACCATTTGCGACCGTTTCCGACCGTTTCCGACCATTTCCGAACACTTCCGACTGTTTGTGACTGTTTCCGACCATTTTTAACTGTTTGCGATCGTTTGCGACCATTTGCGACCGTTTCCGATCGTTTCCGACGGTTTGCGACCGTTTCCGACTGTTTTTGTAATTTGTATGTCATGAATATTGGGGAATTTGATGTTTTCTAATATATATTTGAAAAAAAAATACAAATACTTTATATCTGTAATTGTTATTAGTTTTACTATGTATATTGTGCACATTGTTATGTCACTTACACCGCATTCTTATTTCTCTTCAATACTAAATCATATATATTGTATAACTGAATAAGTCAATTAGTTCTTGTCTTTTAAAGTCACTTCTCCTTCAGTAAGCTAGAATCTATATACACATACACATAGTTCATCATATTTTAATTCCTCGTCAATCCTAAATCACCTACATTGTATGCAAAATATGTAGATTAGATCATGTTTTTAAAGTCAGTTTTCATCCTGTAATCATAAAATTATACAGATAAATCTTCATATATTTGTTCATGATAGCTGTCAGTCAGTTGTTGAGTAGGGCAGTTCCCTTGGTCTACCAACAGCAGATGACAACTTAGTGCAGACTCCAGTTTTCATTGCGAGCAGAACCAGAGCACCAATAAACAATATGATGGCAAACGTCAGGATAACTGCCAGTAATGACACAAGAGCTGAGTCGTCATAAGCGGCGTCTGTCCTCACCTGGATTGTAACTACAGATATAAGAAGAAAACAAAGCAATACATTTAACCATTGAAATGCTAATCACACCTGTCGCCGTTTATACCTTTTTTATTACCCAAACAAGACAATTTGAAGGTGAATGAGCATTAACGTTACTCTATTTGCATAAAACTGTTTTGAATCAAATTGAAATTAAATATGTAAGTAATATTTAGCCACTTGAAGTTGTGGTTAGCAGTAGCGAGACACAACTTTAAATAATTGAAACAAATTGATTTTTTTTATTTCAGAATTTTGCTTCAAAAAAGCTATTATTATAGCGCTAATCATGTCAATATCCTGACCAACCTGTTTCACACAGATTTCCAGTGTAACCCTCCAAACAGACACAAACAGTTATGTTACCTCGCACTTCACACGTCCCTCCATTAAAACAAGTACTGGATCCACAGTGCTCTAAAACATTATAGAAAACTCGATCATATAAACTTAATCAATACAGTTACTCAACTCTTTGTTTTACAATTTCGAACAATGGTGGTGCATACGTATGTACAATATGTCTTTGAACTCGTAAGTTGTGGATTGCAGCATACAGATATAATTCACACTGGTGACTACTACAATATTGATTGATTTAGGTAAAAACCATATGAAAGAAAAGTGTAGACAATTAGGCCTATACATAGCTATACATGCTGCATTCTATGTCCTGCAGTCAAACATTCACAAATATGTTTATATATAATATAATAACAGTCTTTGCATTGCTTATGCTTTTCCTTGAATTAAATCTCTGAATTTAATTTATGTCGCAATCTTCACTTCATCATCATCAATGTGCGACATGGCTGTTATATTGTTAAGTATGTTTTTATGACACTTATACTCGAAGTTCTAGGAAAGTAAATTAGCTGAAAGATCAAACTATACACACCAGAGGTACAAGGCATGTAGAGCATACGGTTGGCTGTGGTCATCTTGTTCACGTCTATTTTTATGTCATCCTTTGCAGCTATGTCCAGTAACCAGGCTTTAATTTGATGAGGACTTGGGTTCTCATGATGACCGCTGAGTTAACTTGCTATCACGCCTGTCACGTGAGGTGCTGCCATGGATGTGCCTGGCCACTTTTCAGACGAAGAAGGTCCATTGATCCAGGCTGATATTATATCCACTCCTGGAGCTAATACATCTACACAGGATCCATAATTTGAAAAGTCCGCAAGTTCATCAGTGGGAGTTGTTGCTCCTACAGTAATTACAGATGAAATACGAGCTGGGCTTGTTAAACAGGCATCACTCCCGTTATTGCCAGCAGCTACAACGAACGTGAGACCAGCGTCTGTACACTCAGTAATCAGGGCTTCTAGTACAGGATTAGCACTACCGCCGCCTAGTGACATATTCACAACTCCTTTATATCGCTTATCTCTCTGACGATTATCTACGAAATGATTACATGTCCATATTACACCATCAATTGTTGATGTGCTCGTGGAGTCCCCCTTTTTGTCGAGGACTTTCACAGCTATCATTCTGCGTTTCTTCGCAATTCCAAAAGTAAATCCTCCAACTGTACCAGCCACATGAGTACCGTGTCCCCGTAGATCCAGATTTCCTTCATGTGTAAGGTCGGCTGCTGTATAGCCCCAGATAACACGTCCTTGGAACTCCTCGTGGTCGACATAAATCCCTGTGTCTATTATATAGGAGGATACATCACGTCCACCTTGATCGTCATAATGATAGAAACCAGTGGAGTAGTCTGCACGTTTCTCTGAAGACGTTCTCGTCAAACCCCACATAATAACGTCATCTGTAGTAAGGAATCAACACGAAATGACGTTGGTTGCAATACAACATTGGCGACAAGTTATGTTTAATAGGTTTTTACTTATAATAATAATATACATATATAATAATATACATATATAATAATATATTATAATAATAATATACATGTACTAAAATGGCGAATTATGAATCCATATGCAATTTATGCGATATGTAAGCATACATTTGCAAGTAATTCATTATTATCGTACAAATGAACATTTTCAAAATATCAGGGTTTCAAACTGAACGTACAAACAACTAACACTGAGTTACATTGCTTTGAATTTTGGTATGACAAAACACATGTATGGTCATGTGCATAATTATGCACATCAACGGCATAAATAAATAAAAAAGGCCTTACTGCATTACTGTATAGCACATTTTATATACTTGGATAATTATTCCCAGCTAAAACGAATAACGTTGTTACCTTTGCTTGTATCCTGCGCAGCACATTTACCAAGATCTACTTCAGACTCCCAATTGACGGCATTGATTGTGATTAACGTGTTTTCCTGAATTACTTTAACAATTAAAACACTTCTCAATTCTTCGATGGCTTCTTCAGTGGCGACAACGGAAAATGCTGCAAACGATCGAAACTCAAACTTTGATGAAATATCCATCTCTTTATTTCTCCTCATTATTGTCATGTGTTCATCTATTCCGATTAGTCTTTGCTCCAATGACCGTGAAGTGTCTTGTTTTAGTAAAACTAGATATTCACCAGTAATAGCATTGTCACCAGCCCGAAAGAGAGGAACTAATTTCCCATAGACCCCAGCCCCAGAAAACAGCGTACATAATACTATTATGAGCAACATGTTACATCAGTGCTTTCCCTCTCGACAATATGAAGCTACTGAATTTATTGTCAAGTCGTGCAACTGTTTAGATTTAAAACGTATATCCCGATGCAGTGAAGGACCCACTCAATGGATGACCATAAATTAGAATGTACTCTATTCAATCACAGACGGCGTATAGTCACGTTACATAATAATAAAAAACGGAATGTTCATGGTCCAGAGTAGAGTACTTTACTTAGGCCGATGTGGCATTCACGTTTCAAAGAGACAAAGGTGCCTACCCGGTCGCTCACTTGCCAAGATTTAATATTGTGTATTCGTTCGTCCGTTCGTTCGTTCGTTCGTTCGTTCGTTCGTTCGTTCTGTCATTCATTCATTCATTCATTCATTCATTCATTCATTCATTCATTCATTCATTCATTCATTCATTCATTCATTCATTCATTCATTCATTTATTTATTTATTCATTCATTCATTCATTCATTTGAATATCGCAGGTTTTTTAAATGAAAATGAATCGGGCTTTAGGCCACTTTTGTGCACATACAGGCTAAATTGGGCTGGGAGAACCTTCTGAGGATGATGAGATTAGTGGGATGACACTGCTCTCCAGACACAGAAGGTCTGAGGCCGAGCACGCTATCTCTCGGTCACGAAGGCTCCCCACAATACTGAGTTTAATGAGTGGATGGGGAAAAATTTTAGTCGCTGAACATCCGTGGGAATCTAAAGCTCCACTGGTAGCTTCCCCTATAGCAGTAAATACGAGACATTGGCCCACTATTGGTGTAAAGTTGAACCACCATCTACGACGCTACATGGTAGGCATACTGTCCTTGTTCTGATGTTGTGTAGTTAATTTAATGTTGGGCCAGCATTGGAGGTGGTGGTCCAACATTAAAACAACTTAGATACAGCATATTTCAAGTGTTTGATGGCATATTAGCCAACCTTGGTCCAGCTTTGGGATGATATATCAAAACATGGGAACAATTCTCCAGAGATATGTAATGTGATTGTAAAATATGAATTAAAGGTCTAGTCAACTGTTAAAACTTGCAGGACATGAGTACCCCAGAATGCAAGAGTGCCCGTGGGTAAGCCTAGGCCCCATATATCATAATAATACTAAACTATGTGTTTCATACCCACCGCCGCATTAAGAGCAAGTTCCCAAATCATAGCATGTCCATATATACTTGAGCGACATCTAGTAGTTGATAATTCCATCAAAGCTCAAAGCTCTTAGACCTGGGTATTACCTGGGCGTCGGGTTTGCAAACTAACTGTCTTTATAACTGCGGGGATTGCGAAACAGTTGACCCCGCGAATGTGTATTGATAGGACAGCAAATGTGCAATGTTGGTTCAATTTTGGGTCAGCATCGCAGATGTTGGTCTAACATTAAAACAGCATTGGGTCAATGTCTCGTTTGAGTAGTATCTTGTAATCAGTTTAGTTGCTGATATTAATGCCGTCACCCTGTACTCTATAGGCTACTGTAGGCCTACACATGACCGTCCCACTCATGCCCGTTTTGCAGTTGAATGGTTCTTTAAATGTTCACTGGGAGGATATTTCTACGAGTCTCTAGATCATGTATGGACATCCGCCATGTTTTTTTTGATATAAATCAATGTAATTAAAATAAAAATATATTGTGGATTGGGGGTCGTAGGTTGTGAATCGTGGGTTGTTGGGGGGTGGGGGGGGGGGGGTCATACACGTTTAACTAACCATTTAGGCCTAACATAACACCGTGACGACCTGTCGGATTTTAGACCTGTCTGACTAAATTTTAGTCGGACAATCGACCTATGTTATATAGACCTGTCTAACAACAGACCTATCGAACTCACAACCTGTCGGATAATCGACCTTTCGCACTATTAGGAAATGATATTGATTATAATTATGTGCATTGTTCGAAATTGATCAAGTGTCCGAGCTTAGGTTGGGCTCTATAGGCCTATAGTCACAACAACAACAAAATACCTATACTGAGGGATATATTCCACGTCTTCGCAAGATAAAAATAGTATTTTTATAGAGATCCAGGTGTTTTCCCAAATTCTAGACGGCTGATAAGAAGCTATGTTTACTCTAAACCATGGATTAACCGAATGTTGATGGTGACAGCACTACAATTGGTCACGTATGTTGGCACTCAAAATGATGGATGTGACTAATATTGATTGTACATTGCATGTATTTAAGAGTAACCTGAAACCTGCGACTAATATATATGCCAAATAAAAAATGTTGCATAATATTTGAATTGTAACAGATTAATACTTAGTATACTTGTTATTACAATGCTTTGTGACCATGACATTAGCGGACGACTCGTATTCTTTAAAACTTTATTTTACAACAGTTTACAGCATTGTTGATTGTACACAATGCATTCAGCTGTAAAGCAGATGGTAGATTAAAAAAACCGTTCTAATTAAAAATAATAATAGGTTAAATTTATTCGTTACATTACAAATAATTATTGTGTTGTGGGTCAACATAAATAGTAAGTCTGTATTTGCTAAAACAAACAATCTTGTCATTGATTATAGATATAAATGACATTTTCAACTCCTATCACAGAACTAACTATATTCAGATCAGTTGATGCCGAGTACCGCCACAGGAACATCCATAATGGTGTAATTCTTTGTTTTATACAGACTATGAGATTACATTAAAAAGACAGTTAACCACAATTGTGAACAAAATATCATCTCCCGCTGCATTTAAAACAGATTATAAAGATCATCAATAATTTCATTATTATAGAGATTCCATGATTATAGTGTAGAATATTATGTTAGAGCGGTCAATCTGGGCGGTCAATTTTTTGTTCAAACTTCTAAATTTAAATAAACTATTTGCTGCCAAAAGGATCAACTCACACACAAATAAAAACATAATGACAAATTGAAATGAATGCCATTTTATTAAAATAAAATAAATAACTTACATGGATGTAGCATGTAAGTTATTTTATTGTTTTACCACATATACAATGAGCATCAAAACATTACACATCAATAATTGATGACACAACATAATATAACCTGTTGCCTGCGGCTATTGAAAATATCACTTCTAGACTATATTAAATATTAATTTCAAAAATAATAAGCAATTGTTTCATTTTTATAAAAATGATTTACTAAAAATTGTTCAGCCACTTGAAGCTGTGTCTCGCTACCGGTAGCTTGGTTAGTCAATCACTAGCGTCTAGCGGCGAATTTGCCGCCTTAGATATCAAACCAAAAAAACATACGAAAACAAACGGATAATTTTTCAGAATCGCAAAATCAAGGGAAGCGTCTTCAATGCGTTTCTAGAATTCCAACGGTGTTTTGTTGGTCATTCGATCACTATGGAACTTGTCGACCAAAAACTTGTCCATACGAACATGTGTGCTTTAAATGCAAAGGAAATTACCCTTCTTTCACCTGTCAATCAGACATTGGGGATCAAGCTCCCAACACCAGTCAACCTGGAAATCCTGTCAAAACTCCTTGGAGGATATTCGGAAAGTAATTATGTATGAACCAGTTTTCAGAACGGGTTTTCTTTGAAATTTAAAGGTCCTCAAATTTACATCTGTGTACACAAAACAGCAAAGTGTTTAAAAAAATCCCAATATAGTCAGCAATATGTTGAATAAAGAATTTAAAATTGTTTTTTTTTATGTTCTTCAAATTCCAGTTCATCGTCCATCTATATGCCTAGATCCTTATCCACTATAGATCTTCTTCTTCTGTTGTATGTCTTGTTTTTTTCTACCCAGGTGCACACATTTACTAGCGCTAAAAATAGCTTCCTGTTGTTCCACCATTTCTTTAGGCTTGATTCTTGTCATTTTGGTGTTTGATTTCTCGAAACACAATTGTGTCATCAGCATAAATTTTCATGACTGATTTTACGCATTCTGGCAGGTCATGAATAACGACTATGAAGAGCAGTGGTCCGAGGACACTCCCGTTTTTGGTTTTGGAATTTCTACTCCTGGATCTTGAGTTAATCAGAGTTATTGAAAACCTTATTTATAATATAAGGATGTTGTGACGGGATAAATGTTAGAAAATACAAAAACAGAAGCCAACTATCGTGTGCGAGGGAAACAAGAACATACAATACCTTCTCTGGATCAACTTAGCATTAGCAGTAGGCCTATAATAAATCACACATAGATATTATTTAATTTTAGATGTAGTAGGGCCTAGATTTATTTAATTAACTAGACATTATCAGAAGACAATTTGAAAAAATGTATTACTTGCGAAATAAAATAAAGTTTAATTATAAAAAAAATATTGAAATGAAATGATTTCTTCAAAATTATTTCTGGATAATTAACAAATCTGTTCAATTGTAAAAATGACGATACATCATTAACACATTCATACTTTTTTATGGACAATTAAAAAATCCCTGCTGATGTCATTGATGTGGCTGCGGTAGGGTCTTAACATACCGACAAAAGTGTTTGACATTATATCTTTAACTTGGGATGAATGGTAGTTACTTTATACTATTTTTACCCATGACTCAGAAAGTATACTACAACTACACTGGTTCCCCCAAAAAATAGTTTTATGATAACCATATTAATATTTTTTTGATATTGCATAATAATTTAATTTAAATAAATAACCTTTATAACATGCCTCGTGGTCGAAACGACGAAAAAGAACCAAAATGTGTACCACCGATACTTTAGAAGTTCTTTAGATAATAGCGATTTCACAGGGGTTTTGGCGTCCATCTTGTATTATAAAGTGCTACAGGGTAACTTTTTATACACCCTCTGTAAATTATCACCTCAGGGTCATTTGAACATAAATTAACCATCGATAAATGGACGATGAGAATGGACTTGATTCGGAGTTGCCGCGCCCTTGAGATCGGGACACAAAGGATTTAGGTGCGTTCCGTGCTCAGTGATGACGTCTCACTTCGACGGACTGGGTTGGATTTAGTAGGCCCACATATCACGATAATTAGGTCGGACCAATGTCCGATATCCGTGATTGATTATGAGAAAAACGTACATTGAAAGTTTCCTTGTGATCAAACTCAATAAAAACATGCATTATTGGTTAAAGTTCTCGACACCTGCGCAATGACGCTGGTGTTTCACGTGAAATCGTGTTAACCCTTGTGTTGCTTAATTGTTTGTTTGTTTCTGGTTTTAATTCATTCAAAGCTGGAATTGCTAACACAATTTCCAGCTTTAAATGATGAAAACTATTTTTGTTTATGAATAATAAATATTGAAATTTGAATTATTTGATTAATTGAGCAGTAAACACAAAACAAAGTATAACATTTGTACAATGTTGTGCCAACGTCGAAGACGTTGGGCCGACGTTGTAGAAATGTTTATACAACTGTTTTGTGTTTACTGGGCTACCACGAAATATTTAATCAATTTCAGTTTAAATTTATTTGCATTGAAAATTTCTTTAAACCGTAGATATAGTATACCGCCCCAGCAGTACAAGGGTGAATTTTCAAATCGACACCCGTGGTACGAGTATGACACTTCAGGCGTATTGTCTTAATTTCTAGATTGCTTAGTAATTTTGGTCAAGTCATGGGGATCAATTGGACAAGGAAACCTGATAACAGAAGCTTATATCGCGCCGAATAGCAGCTAATATGACCAGATAACTATTTCTTATCACTAATTATTATCTGAAATACATTTGGCAGTCAAAAACCTATATCTGATAACCGACATTGACACAAAATCAGCTATTTTTTAGATTAAATCCTTTCATATGTAGGCTAAAGTAAATATAAGGTTTTCACCTCATGTTAACAACTATTCATTTCAGCTGAAATTAGTTAACCAAGAGTTTGAGAGTTTGACTTTAATCACAGGTGTTTGTTTGTAAAAGGTAGACTACAAGGTCGTACTTGATTTGAATTATTAACATGGCTCGGTGGTTGACGCGTGTGATGGCACCTGAGTGTCATTAGTAACAGTAGATCTATATATACATACTCATCTGACATACTGATATTGAATTATGATCCATTGATCAGATAAATAATGATAAGCTTGTCCAAAGTATATAACGAAGCTCATATTATTATTTCAACTTGTAGCATTACAGTTTGGTCGAGGAAGTGTCACAAGTTACGCAGGATCTTATATAGGTAACACATGTAAGTAAATATATATACTTGTATTAAAGTCGCAGTTGAAATTTGAATTATGTCACTAGTTTACGTAGAAACGTTATTTCTTGCATGGAAAGTATAAATGTATTCATTTCAAATAGGCCTACACTTTCCTGTATGACCATCTGTATGTGTTAATTCCACATATTACCCATATACACTTATACACGGAAATGTTTACATGTATGACATCACATGTACAGAAATGAGATTTTGTTTTTAATTTTGAATTATTGTATTTATATATATATATTTATGTGTGTTTTGTATATATGTTGAGAGCCCCAAGGCTGATGAGCTATCACTCATCATTATCATTATCATTATCATTATCATTATTATTATTATTATTATTATTATTATTATTATTATTATTATTATTATTATTATTATTATTATTATTATTATTATTATTATTATTATTATTATTATTATTATTATTATTATTATTATTATTATTATTATTATTATTATTATTATTATTATTATTATTATTATTATTATTATTATTATTATTATTATTATTATTATTATTATTATCATTATCATTATCATCATCATCATCATCATCATCATCATCATCATCATCATCATCATCATCATCATCATCATCATCATCATCATCATCATCATCATCATCATCATCATCATCATCATCATCATCATCATCATCATCATCATCATCATCATCATCATCATCATCATCATCATCATCATCATCATCATCATCATCATCATCATCATCATCATCATCATCATCATCATCATCATCATCATCATCATCATCATCATCATCATCATCATCATCATCATCATCATCATCATCATCATCATCATCATCATCATCATCATCATCATCATCATCATCATCATCATCATCATCATCATCATCATCATCATCATCATCATCATCATCATCATCATCATCATCATCATCATCATCATCATCATCATCATCATCATCATCATCATCATCATCATCATCATCATCATCATCATCATCATCATCATCATCATCATCATCATCATCATCATCATCATCATCATCATCATCATCATCATCATCATCATCATCATCATCATCATCATCATCATCATCATCATCATCATCATCATCATCATCATCATCATCATCATCATCATCATCATCATCATCATCATCATCATCATCATCATCATCATCATCATCATCATCATCATCATCATCATCATCATCATCATCATCATCATCATCATCATCATCATCATCATCATCATCATCATCATCATCATCATCATCATCATCATCATCATCATCATCATCATCATCATCATCATCATCATCATCATCATCATCATCATCATCATCATCATCATCATCATCATCATCATCATCATCATCATCATCATCATCATCATCATCATCATCATCATCATCATCATCATCATCATCATCATCATCATCATCATCATCATCATCATCATCATCATCATCATCATCATCATCATCATCATCATCATCATCATCATCATCATCATCATCATCATCATCATCATCATCATCATCATCATCATCATCATCATCATCATCATCATCATCATCATCATCATCATCATCATCATCATCATCATCATCATCATCATCATCATCATCATCATCATCATCATCATCATCATCATCATCATCATCATCATCATCATCATCATCATCATCATCATCATCATCATCATCATCATCATCATCATCATCATCATCATCATCATCATCATCATTATTATTATTATTATTATTATCTCGACCATTTTGTCTCTGATGAAGGAAACATATTCTGTAATCATGATCTAGTAGTTTATTTGTGTTCTTCTGCACTATCTGTCGGCGAATTACATCCAAATCTACATATGACATGGCATCATCATCATCATCATCATCATCATCATCATCATCATCATCATCATCATCATCATCATCATCATCATCATTATTATTATTATTATTATTATCTCGACCATTTTGTCTCTGATGAAGGAAACATATTCTGTAATCATGATCTAGTAGTTTATTTGTGTTCTTCTGCACTATCTGTCGGCGAATTACATCCAAATCTACATATGACATGGTTGCTATATATATGATCGTCAGCGTTTCAACTGCTTTAAATAAAATATTTTGATTCACTCACTCACTCACTCACTCACTCACTCACTCACTCACTCACTCACTCACTCACTCACTCACTCACTCACTCACTCACTCACTCACTCACTCACTCACTCACTCACTCACTCACTCACTCACTCACTCACTCACTCACTCACTCACTCACTCACTCACTCACTCACTCACTCACTCACTCACTCACTCACTCACTCACTCACTCACTCACTCACTCACTCACTCACTCACTCACTCACTCACTCACTCACTCACTCACTCACTCACTCACTCACTCACTCACTCACTCACTCACTCACTCACTCACTCACTCACTCACTCACTCACTCACTCACTCACTCACTCACTCACTCACTCACTCTCTCACTCACTCACTCACTCACTCACTCACTCACTCACTCACTCACTCACTCACTCACTCACTCACTCACTCACTCACTCACTCACTCACTCACTCACTCACTCACTCACTCACTCACTCACTCTCTCACTCACTCACTCACTCACTCACTCACTCACCCATACCCACCCACCCACCCACCCCGTTGCATTTTCAACTACGAGATGCTACATTACCTTATTGTATTTTGACAGGTAAACCAAAGTATGGGGAAAACTAAGGAGAGATGTTTGGACTTTTGCTGGTGCCTGTGGCGATATCGTGCTCAGTTGGTCGTTGTCATCACCCCTCTAGTGTGGCTGCCTCTACCTGTGATATTACGAGATGATGTGAGAAAAAGTAGATTGATTATTCAATTCAAATTACATCACATTATTCTTCCTATGTTCGGTGCATAACAGAGTTGACGAGTGTACATATAAGGTTTGTGTGTATCAGTCAACTTACGATAAATACCAATGATCCCAGTAAATATGTACGATAACAATAAAATGCACATATAATTCTAAGATCTGTTTTTTAATTCATGGTCCAGTTGAGTCTTATATAAACAAAAGGATTCCATGGTCTAGGTATATATATACTTTATTTTTTGGGAATTTATTGCTCGGCGTTGCATGTGTTATGAAAACTGCTGTTCCCATATGCATAATTATGTATTACATTCCTAGCATAAAATATGATCAGATGATACATATGGTTTTATGAGCATAAAATATCAATTGGTAGGCTCACAGTTGCATACCCTTCTTGATTTGAAAATGTAGACCATCCATACCACCGAACCAAAGTCGTCCTGAACTGTGGAACCAGAGATTGTGCACTCACATTTTCTTCAAAGCTTATAATTATAGTGCTTCATCCCATAACGAGTGGTTACTGAAAGATTTTTATTAGCATTCTGCAAAACATGTTTTTAAATAGTAAAAAAAGTCTCACATTGCTTTTTCTATTGTTGTTTTATTTTCAATTTAATCTTTTCAGCGCGAGGACCGTCATTAGGCGTCAGAATCTGACGTCTATAGACGTAAAATTCCGGCGTCTAATGACGGTCTAAAATCGATTCCCTCACTGAAAGAATTAAAAATAAAATTATTCTATAGCATAGACCTTACCAGCTGTAGGCCGACTAATAACGAGTGTTTACTGAAATATTTTTAATAGTATTCCTGCAAAACAGTTAAAAAAATCTTCTAGCATTTGTTTTCTATTGTCTGTCTTTCTTCAATTTAATTGTATGTCTATTTATTCTATCTATATTACAGGCTGCTGTGGTCGGCTATTTGCTCATCATAATGGGTTCCTACTGGTGCACAGGTTTCATACCATTAGGTGTAACTGGTCTCATACCAGTGTTCTTTCTCCCGTTGGCTGGTATTCTGCCATTAAAAGAAGTGTGCAACGAATATCTTAGGGTATGTAACCCTATTTAAACGAGCATACTTAAAATAATTATAAATTACTATGCATAAATATATAGACATTGACTATGCATAAATATATAGACATTGACATAGTTTGTTTGTTAAATATTCAGTACGAGCATAAACATTAACTTACTGTATATTTCCATTTCATTTTCACTCCTTCACACAGTGTCCATCACCCGGGTTAGGGACACCATAATCATAGCCTACTGTTAGCTAAGGCGCATTTTAACCTTGCACCCTTTCAGGTCGGGGACCTTCTCCATAGGTCAGAATCTGACGTCTACAAACGTCAGATTCTGACCTATAAAGGTGGTCCCAGCACTGAAAGAAATAAAATATTAATAATGTCCATATACATTATTAATTTTATCCTGGCACCCTTTCAGGTCGGAGACCGTCTTTATACGTTAGAATCTGACGTCTACAGACGTCAGATTCTGACGTATAAAGATGGACCCCGACCTGAAAGAAATGAAATAATAATAATGTCCATATACCATTAACATAGGTATATAAAGGAAATAGAAATATCCTAAGACTAAGATATTTATGATGATCTCAAAAGCCTGTTGGTCTTCGTGGTTTATACAAACATATTTCAGTGTTGTAAGGGTCGACATACTCATCATGTCTGCAGCTGTTTTCATATCCTTTCTGTTTGTCTTCAAACAAGAACATTTGAATGAGAAATATGCGTTAACCCTTTAACCGCCGGTGCCGCATATATGCGGGTTTTCATTTTAGCACATTAAGTACCACTTTTTAAACATGTTAAAGATAAAATGTGACATCAATCAGCAATATTTGTAAACCGTTGACCTTCATTTGGTCAAATCCTAATAATTTTCACTCCCTTGAAGTTGTGAATCGCGTCAGCGAGGTACAACTTCAAGTGGGTGAAAATTCAGATTGAATTATTTGGCGGTAAGGGTTAAAGTTGCTAGATTGACATAATGTTTTGATTATAATAGTACAAATGTATGTATTTTGAAGTTGTGGGTCGCGGTAGCGAGACAGAACTTTATGTGGGAACACATTTAATTTCAGTAATTTTAGCACCTTAATAATTAAAGGGACTAGCCCAGGCTAAAATCATAAAAAAAATTGGTGATTTTATTCCGGATTCTTAATATGACCATAATTATGATGTAAACGTGTACGTAGACTAGAACTGCAATTTTTTATAATTTTTGTGCTGCGCATTCACCAGTTAGGCTAGATATAGAGACGAAATTCCCGCATTTCCTATTTTTGACATGGTTGTCAAAAATTAGAAATCAGGAACTTCGTCTCTATATCTAGCCTGGTGAATGCGCAGCACAAAAATAAAATAAAAAATTGCAGTTCTAGTCTTTGGATATGTTTACATCATATGGTCATATTGAAAACCCAAAATAAAATCACCGATTTTTTTATGATATTAGCATGGGCCAGTCCCTTTAACATAAACTGATTATGTTGAGATACACAAATGGCTATTATCTGCTGATTGTCTAGGATACGACGATGATGTTTACGGGAGCTATCATGGTGGCTATCGCAGTGGAGTTCCTTAGAATAGTGGGAACAGAACCACGCTGGTAGGTATATCTCAGTAAACACTGCAGATTTTCAGCCGGGGCCAGCATCGTAGACGTTGGACTAACATTAACCCAGCAGTAACTCAATGTTCTGTGTTTGCTTGGTACCTATATTTTGACCATTTTTGCTATGATTGCACTCTTACAAATCCGCGACTATTGGATTTAAATGGTGATATAGTTGTAAGCGAAACTGGACGATAATAATATTCCGCAGACACAAAACGTTGAATAAAGGTTGGTTTAACGTTAAACCAACATTTTATTCAACGTCTTGTATCTTCTGGGATGGCACAGCTACTGGATTTTATTATATGTACGCTCGTGATAATCATAACAATATTATCTATTAACGAAGATCATTTGTTGACGGATATCTTTTGTATTATCATAATTATGTGCTACTTGGACATCCAAATAAATATGTTTTTACCAACTATTTGTTGTGGAAGATTGTACATACAGTAGTGGTAATAATTGTACATTCTCACGAAGCTCACTATAACAAAATTATTGACTCTATGTCGTACAATAAATATAGGGGCCTATTTTGCTCAGAATTAATGATAGGAGCGATAAAACAAGAAGTGTATTTACTGCCAAAAAAACCAAACATTTTCTGCCTACAAAAAAATTGAATTGCCTACAAAGGAAAAACTCTGTCTCACTTCTTAAATGCAAAAAATACGTATCGTATAGCCAGTGGCAACATGGATGACTGTTCCACGTGTTCTGTGACTTGTCTTCTTTGTAGGTTGATGTTTGGTTTCATGATGCCTACATTTCTGTTATCAATGTTTATGAGTAATACTGCGACTACAGCTATGATGCTACCCATTATGGAAGCTGTGTTAACAAAACTACAGGAAACATCAGGCGAGGCAAATAATGATAACAAATTTAAATCGAACACATAGTTTTGGCACGTCGAGACACACAGCTAAATTGGAACCATTTTACTCCACAACAGAATCATTGTGTATTTACTCCCGTTACAAGTATTTTCACAACCTTTAAAGTTTTTTAACTCCTGGAAGGGCATTTATTAACTCCCTTATGGAGTATATAGTACTTTCTTCTTCGTCGCCATTTGAGAGAAACTCACTTTTTTTTACCTTATTCATAACTCCACCTAATGCTATTCTGGTTTGGCTGTGTAGTATAATATTGGTTGTCTATATTTTAAAGCAATTATGAAAGCAAGAACGAAGTAATGTTAAATTTACCTCTTATCATCCATTAAAGTAGATGTTCTAACATTTTGTGCCATATAACAACTGTAATTTTTCAATGCGAGTCTAAGAACGGGCGTTTTATGAATGTAAACTATAAATAGCTACAGTGTATGTCACTCAAAAAGTCTTACATAGGGAAGTCATAGTTTTGTCTAAGGGTATGTATTGATATATTGCTAAATTATCACAATTCTTAACCTGACATATATGTTCAAACGCCACAGATAACCAAGAAGAAACTGATATGGACGGCGTGGATAATCCATCTTTAGATATCAAAGAAGAATCATTCATTGAATATAATTATCAGTCAACCGTGTTGGATACCAATGGTAAATGTCCACCCGTAGACCAGTCAACTGGAGAACCCCAGGGTGACTATTCTTATCCAGATGATAATGGGATTTATATAGTGAGACAAGACATAGATGGATCAGCGACAGAGTTTACATACCAGGACACGCAAGAATCACACGAGCGCTCAGACAATAAACAGAAAGAGGACACATCTTTTAAAAATGGTTCGCTGAATGATGGAGTAGTTTTAGCAGATAGTGACGAAGAAGATTATGTAGAAACACCGGAAGAAAGAGTTCCGGTAACTATGGATGGGTGAGATAATAACCCTAAAAAGCTTAAAATATCTTTCTATAAACCATGCAAACCGAAGGGTTTTTCAATTTAAAATCACCAAAAATGTCTTAGCAGGGACCTAAATAATATTTCGTATGAGCTTTCCAGTGGTAGGCCTATCTATAATTCATGTATAGTTATATATACTGATATAGGCTCGGATGATTCTGTGTAGAAAATTCGTACTAGAAATACAATTCGTGTAGTACATGTTTTGTGAGTATATTTTTGTCGTGAAAAAAACAACAACACCAAATACGTGTAAATTGCCTACAAGTAGATGCTAATATAAATATTTAAGATGGCCGTGCATGGTCATTAAGCCTATTTCTTGATTTTTTTTATTCACTTCATAAACTCGGCAAAGTTTCTATTATAGTGAGAATTTCCTCATATATGTACAATATTGTCATGTTTCACTACTGATAGACATCGAGAACCTGGCAGCTATTATGTAAAATATCTCGACACTCGACACCCTTCAACAGCAAAATAATTTAACTGAAATTTTCACCCACTTGAAGTTGTGTCTCGCTTATACGCGATCCACAAATTCAAGTGGGTGAAAATTATTTGGATTTGACAAAATAGAGGTCAACGATATTGTGGGACCGATGGTTAAAGTGCTAAAGATCGCTTTTACCTAAAGTGCGATATGTGTCACCCTTGTGTGTCGACATATGACATTCTGAGTGTTAGGGGTCGGTATATACGCCCCGTAACCCTCACGATGCAACAATTTAAAGCATCATTTTGCATGACTTTATTTCCCAAAACCTAAGGCTTTTCGAACGAATATTTAATTGAACTGTTTAATAATAACAATATGTTTTTTTCTTTTGCACCGATTTCAAGTCATCTTCATCCACAACAAGTTTAGAATTGCAACAGCAATTCACAGCTTGTATTGGATGAAGATCACAATGGTAAATTCCGGCGTCACAGGGTTAATACCCAATAAATGGGACCTGATGACAAGTGATGCATGTTACAGACATGTGATCAGCAGCTACGAATTGATGGATAACATGGAACCCAAGAAAAAACACGGGCTGCGTTTCCGTGGGTCACGAAAATATGACATCGAGAAGAGAGAGTTTGAGGAGGCAAGCACTCACAGTACGGATGACGATGTGGAGAACTTCATGGAGATGTGTAAAGGCATGACTCTGGCCACGGCATATGCCGCTAACGTGGGCGGTATAGCTACATTAACTGGCACAAGCACCAATACTGTCATGAAAACTCACTTAGACGAGTAAGACAAATTAGTATGTTAGAATTGGTATGTGATTTGTATGTGGCCTACAGTAATCTTCATTATCAAAGTCTAAGCAAATGAGTAAATTTTACCCAGAACCTGTAATCAGGTAATGCACGCAAGTATAACATGTATAAAAACGATTCTAGTCCATGACGAAGTGATATATTATGAAAGAAGCATAGATGTACCCTCAACCGCTGTTAACCTAATTATTGGATGAGCATGTCTAATATTGTTCCTGGCAGGCGCGAAGCTTTTGCCTGGTGTTGGGAGGGTGCCGGACTTGGCCAGTATTTGACCGGAGCTGGGTTGACGTCTCGATTCTGCTGGGAACAAGTGTGATAATGAAGTTTTTAATACATACTTGTTTAAGCATAATTATGCAAATTTATCTATCTTTAGGTTTCTACGCTTTCCAGAGTATTTTTTCTACCACATATCATATGTTTATTATACATAGTAGCTATTTGATCTCTGCTTTTGGTGCGGGAAACATCTTTCTTAATATCTTGTTGATTAATGCCAGTTAATTATACTTTATGTAATCAACATTTTTATTTTCAAAGAATCCTGTGTTTTATTATGGCAATGCCACCTAATATTTTAATTCTGTATGTGATTACATCCAAACTAACCATGTCAATAAAATATATATATATCTAAGCTAACTACCTTTAACTTATATAGTCAAGAACCATAGTAAATTTATTATTTTATTGTACTTCGTTCATCATGTTTGTCTGTACATACCATAATTTTTTTTTCTGTTTATATTCATTTCATGTATTTTGTATATATAATGTATTTTGTATATATAATGCTTTGAGGGCCCCAAGGAAGATGGGTGAATGAATGCTCATGGGGTTTACCCTTTTGAAATAAAGCTATTATTATTATTATTATTAATAGTTAGATTTTGTCAAAATTAAGACAAGAATATTATTGTATGTCATAAATCGCTTTTACTATCTTGTGGGCGTTGGCCACCGGTGCAATGATTAAAGTTGCCAGTCAGAGACCGTGGGTTCGTTCCCCGCTCTGGCATCCAGGTTTCAAAAGATACAGACAAGTTTCTTCCACGCTCACTCATAAAGAGTAAGCATTGTGAGGAGTCTCTGTGACGAGAGGTAGCGTGCTCGGCCTCAGACTGCCAGGGTTCAAATTTCGAATCCAGTGTCTGGAGGGCAGTGTCATTGCATTCACCCCACCATCCTCAGGAGGTTCTCTTAGCCAGTTTAGCCTAGGCCTATATCTGGCACAAGATGAGAATTGACCTGGGTATGATGAGTATTAAAGAATATGATACAGATACAGCAGCTGTATCAACACAGTAATATAATTGTATATTTATTTTGTGTGACAGTATTTATGCCTCCCATGGACTTGGAGAATCACCGGTGAACTATACCACATGGCTTATCTACGGCATGCCCATTGCAATCATCAACTTCTTCATCGTCTGGGGCTGGCTACAACTACTCTTTATGGGGTGGAGGTGAGACAGCAAGGGTAATATAAAAATACATTATAATACAGAATTATGTTCCTTATTATTTACAATTCATCATAAGATTAATTTCTTGGGTTCGTTTCGTTTTATTGACTTTTATTCATTTATCATTACAAGCTAAGATGATCTTAACTTTTTAAATGATAAATGACTGAAAGATAAGATTTTCATCGTAAAACGAGCCACAGATCTATCCAAATTAAAGTTTCAGTCACTTGAAGTTATGTATCGCTACCGCGATCCATAACTTCAAGTGACTGAAAATTACCGGGTTTGTTAACATTTATGTTGCTGAATGGTTTGTTTCTCTTTTTTATTTATTTAAAGCTGGAATTGTAAACGCAATTTCCAGCTTCAAAATGACGAAAAACATTTCATGAAATATAGACCCCTCCCAGATTGAATTATGTGATGAACTGATGACTCTATAAAAAAATGTTTTTCAAGGTATCTAATTTTTACCCCTCGGCCCGTTGGGCCCGAAGGGGTATTGTCGTCCCCTTCGTGCGCCGTCTCCGCCGCCGCCGCCGCCGCCGCCGCACACACTCTTTTGGCTACTACACCAACATGGTGCCACAGATTAAATTCATAATTCATACAAACATTCAACCCCTCCCGGCAATTTTTTTTTACCCAAGGTCATAGGTCAAAGTCAAGGTCAAAGATTTAAAAAAATTCTTGTTAACGCGATAACTTGAAAAATGATTATTGGATCTTTCCATTTTTTTACGTGAAGTTACCCATGAGTATGGAGATCACCTGATTAGATTTTCAGCTTTCCACCGATAATCAAAATGGCCGCGACTAAATTTTTTTTTTTTTTTTGTTTCATAATTCCCATGAAACCTGATATATTTAGGTTTTCGGGGTCTGCGAGTCTGTTGGCATTGTCCGTTTTCGCGTGCAACCGAAAACGAGGCTATGGCGGCCATCTTTATTTTTTAATTACAAAATGCCTTGTTAACGCGATAACTTGAAAAATAATTATTGGATCTCTCCAATTTTTAATGTGATGTTGCCCATGAGTATGGAGATGACCTAATTAGATTTTCTGCTTTCAACCGAAAATCAAAATGGCCGCCACCTGGCGATTGAAATTTGTTTCTTACTTTTTTTACAGATATCCCTTGAAACCTGGTATATATAGGTTTTCGGGGTCTGCGAGTCTATTAGCATTGTCCGTTTTAGTATGCGACTGAAAACGAGGCTATGGCGGCCATCTTGATTTTTTAATTTATTAATTCCTTGTTAACGTGATAACTTGAAAAATAATTATTGGATCCAACAAATTTTTATGTGAAGTTACCCATGAATATGGAGATGACCTGATTGGAATTTCAGCTTTCCACCGATAATCAAAATGACCGCCACCTGGCGACTAATTTTTTTTTAAACTTTGTTTTCGGAAATCTCTCGAAACCTGGTATATATATAGGTTTTCGGGGTCTGCGAGTCTATTAGTATTGTCCGTTTTCATGTGTCTGTATGCAGGCCTAGTACTACAAGGGTTAATTTTAAGTCACAACGTATATCAGAGTCGCATATGTAACTTTAACAAGCTGATTGCACAAGTATTAATGAAACACAGCAAGTACAGTCGTATGGCACTTTAACATGCTGATTACGGCATTACGCAAGTATTAATAAAACACACCAGGTAGAGTCGACATCAGTACTGTGTAGGTAAAGTTATCATGTTTTAAATATACCCATCATACAGATACTATGCGCATAATGGTCAGATTAATCTATAACTACTTTCAATTTAGGGCAGTTTGTGGTTGCTGCTTCAAGAAGGTGATGACGAAGGAACAAGCTGATTTAATATCTGAAACAATCAAGACTGAATACAAAAAGCTCGGACGCTTGAGGTATGATTACCAAAAATATCACTGTGATTGCGCACTATTATGTAAATTTTACAATTTTCATATTTCCTAATTTGAAGCGACTAAGCATACCATATTCTCGTTTGTCAACGAATACCACGAAAATCACACCTTTTTATTTTTAATGAATTAATACAATTATTTTACATTATTTCAAACCATATTAAGTAAACAAAATGGACAATTATTACCGTATACATGTATGTTCTTGCTAGCACTCTAATGCTGACTAAGAGTAAATTTGAGTACACCGTCTACGATTCTGGCCCAGTACTGAGTAGCTTTGTCTTATACATTACATACAGTTTTTGTTAGATTTGCAGAAGTGGCCGTGTCTGTGATGTTCGTCATTCTGGTGCTGCTGTGGTTTTTTCGAGCTCCCGGATTTATGCCTGGATGGGGGGATTATTTCAAAGATGGGTAGGATATGTTAACCCTCACGTCCGTTACCGTTTTTTGCCGTTTATTTGTCTTTTAGACAAGAACATTTGAAAGACGGGTGAGTCTTCAATCAATGCTTTGATTTTAATTGCACACATTTAAGATATTTTTACCCACACAGCGATCCATTACTTACAGTTGGTGAAAAAATCAATTGTTACCAGACATACAAAAACCCCAGGCGGCATTGTCATATTTTTTTTATAGATGTCATATACATTTTAGTTTAAATGAATACAAATTAAAAATCTCATAAAATCAAAAATATTAATGACTTTTAATTTTTCAGTTTATGAAACACAAAGGACATGACTACCTAATCGTCTGAAATCATTTTTTTGAAAATTCAGACACTACATGGCGTTTTGTGTGTCGAGTCACAATTTTGTAATGTAGCCCTTGTAGGGTTAACATTACAAGGCATCACAATGTGTTCGACTTTCTATCAGAATTTATTTTAAAAAAAAGTTGTTTTTTTTCAATTAACACGTTACCCCGGTTTCATTAGTTATATAGGAGATGCAGTGCCTGCCATGTTCATCGCTTTCTGTCTGTTTGTCATTCCTATGGTACCCGTTAAGACCTGCGGCAAACGATTACCAGGTTAGGGTAATTACTTTTGAATTTGAATATGTTTAAGGATGTTTGAGTAGGAGTTTGCATTGACATTGACATAATTATAATTGTGATATAATAACTGTAGTGTAATAATATTGAATTATTTGCTAAACCATGTGCTACATGCCTGTATGTAGTTTTAGATATATAAAAATGAATCTGGTATTAATCAACCTTTAAGGGAGAGGACCGTCTTTAGACGTCAACATCTGAATCAGATTCTGACGTCTAAAGTCAATCACCGCACTAACAAAGTAAAATATTTATAATGGCCATAGAACCATAACATAGGTATTCAAATGAAACGGAAAGAGCTAGCTAAGACATTTATGATGATTTCAAATTGAAAAAATCCTTTCGTCTCTAGTTTCATATTAAAAAAAATATCAATGCATAATGATTTGGTTGCAGAAGAAGATAAGTACAAAATGGTGGCTCCCTTACTCACCTGGGAGGCAGTACACAAGAAGTTACCGTGGGGTGTGATCTTCCTCATGGGAGGTGGTTATTCTCTGGCTACGGCGTGTGAGGTGAATTGATACTTTAATCCATACAACGCTGAAATATTTCTGTATAAACCATGAAGACTAAAGGTATTTTTCAATTTGAAATCATCATAAATGTCTTAGATGCTCTTTCTTCTTCATTTGAATACCCATGTCATTGGTCTACGGCCATTAGACATATGTTTACTCTTACAGCGCGGGGATCGACTTTAGAAGTCCGAATCTGACGTCTACAGACGTCAGATTCTGACGTCTAAAGTCAATCCCCACACTGTAAGGGTAATCATGGCTAACCTTTTTATTATATGTATCACTTCAAAGTCCATCTTTTTTCAAGTGGAATATGTCTCATACCAGTGACAGTTGAAAAGTACTTGGCCTTCAATTAGACAAATTGGAATAATTTTACTCCTGTAAGGCTGTTGTTGATCGAGTCTGCAAGACACAGTTTCAAGTGAGCGAAAAACTTAAATGGTTAAATACTAACTTTAGAGTTAGTCACTGTCATCAATGCAGGAGTTATTTTAGTCGAGATCATTGAGATGAATTGAGTGTTAGGCCCATACAGAACAGTCTACAGGGGGATTCTGAGACTGAGAGCAAGAGGGACTTAACGACAATGTTGTCTTAGTGAAAGTCTCCTGTTCTCCACTTTGTGTAGAAATTATTTGTAATGCGACTTATCAGGTAGAAAACAATTAAATGATTCTGTGTTTGAGTCTAATAATGTTAGCCAACAACATTGGGTCAATGTCTCTTTTCATGGTCTGCATGTGATTGTTTCAGGTGTCAGGTCTGTCTGAATGGCTGGGAGATAAGTTGACAGTTCTGGACGTCCTGCCCAGCTGGCTCATGGTGTTTCTCCTATGTTTCCTGGTATCTCTACTGACAGAAGTCACCAGTAACGCCGCCACATGTACCATACTGATGCCCATTATGGAGAGCATGGTAATTTACCCAATGAAGTTTAACTATGCCATTTCGAATATGTTATCTCTTTCTGTGGGCGGTTAATATAGCATTAGACATACAAACTTATATCATTTTTTTCAACTATCGAGGTTCTGTTGCATATTTTCCTTCTCTTTGAACTGTGAATGGAAATTAGCTAGGCACGACTACAGTCGTTTTTAATGTGTTTGTTTGTCGATGAAATCGCAGTTATTTGGAACGAAATGAGTGTTCAAACATCAATATTTGAAATTATTTTGGTCTCAAATTAAATAATTATGTGTAATTTTAACCCACTTAAATTTGTGGGTCCATATGAATAATATTTTAAAACAGCTGTTAGTACCGGTACTAATGCAAAAGATGTACCGTTTTTAAATACGTTAACTATATTTAGAGCAGCAGCTCTTTTGGAATTAAAGATGCAAACAATTACTTTTAATTTAATTTTTACATCTTACCGGATATCACAGTATTTTATATGTATATATCACAAAATTAATCATCTACTTTGTACATTTTCAAAATAAAGTGTACAGTAAAAATTTACTATTTTAAGCTACACTAAATCTTACGTTGTCATACATTATAACTAATGCCAACACCCGTAGCTGTGTAACAATTGGTTTTATATTATTCTGTTATATATATTATTTTATTATGTAATTTTAATTCACTCATATGGTTGACGGGCCTCATAGAGATCGTCTCGCCCTGTTCAACATGTTAGATATTTTCTTTCTCAATAAACATAATGATATTGTACCCTTGTTTGCATGTTTTCAACTGAAAGTCAAATAAATAAATAATGTTTCAGGCACTGGGTATAGGTATGAACCCCATGTACCTGATGATGCCTGTAGCAGTCTCCTGCTCCCTGGCCTTCATGCTACCTGTAGCCACACCACCTAACGCCATAGCTTTCTCTTATGGAAGGATAGAAGTTATGGATATGGTATGATCAATTTTACTTACATAATTACCGTTCACGACCATATTTTTTTTATTGTTAGTTATTGCATGGTTCTCGTGTCATACGGGAAATAACGAGTGGTAGCTTAACGATAATGACAGGGAGCATTTACTAACATATTTGCCGTATTGATAAGATGGTCAATTGTTTTGTGGAATAAAAAGATATTCAATGTATATCATAACGATAAACAATTACTAATTTAGCTCATTTATTTTCAGTCGAGAGCCGGGGCAATGTTGAACGTGTTTTGTGCGGTTATAGTGACAATAGCGACAGAAACTTGGGGTGATGCCTTCTTTGATTACTCCTACATTCCATGGGAAGTAGACGGGAATGATACAATCACAACGATTGCTCCCATTTGAAGGATTACTACACCTTTCTCTGTACATTTGTGATAAAAAACTATTGAATTGAGGATCTTGGAATTGACAATAGGCCTATCTTGTTTCAAATGGCCCCTTTTCAGCTACACCGCATGTTGAACCAGTGTTGATTCACTGTTGTGCCCATGTCACAGGGGAAAAATACAAATGAAATTGCTATAAAAACAGCAGCCAATTACATTTTGAGAGGATAGGGCGGGAGTACGCATACATACTCGAACATTCCATCTTGGGTTGCCCAATTACCAGTTTATGGAGAAAATAGAATGATTTTCTAATTGTATACATCGATGTCCAAAATACGAAATACACGAGTAACATTAAAACCTATTCTTTTTTCTCCTAACTGGTGAATGCGCAAATCAAAATTTAAAAGATTAAACAGTTCTAGTCTATGGACATTTTGTATATTTAAGAACATATTATCAGGGAGGCAAAATAAAAATGATGATTTTGGCCTGATTGTGTCGCGTTAAGTGTTCGTTTCAGCTTTAATGTTGTTATGTCAAAATATGTAGATTGGTGAGTGTTATGACGTTAAGTGTATTTTGCTGATTGTGAACACCGGGAATGGCTATAGCTGCGGACTAATTAGTTGTCTAAACCTCTGCTCTGAACCTAAATGTACTCAATTTTCACCTGGTGAATGCTAAACTCTATGATAGCAGTCGACAGTAAACAATGCAAAGGATCAATGTAATCGATATGCTCACTTAAAACATATATGTAACTCGACCAACTCATCGGAAATAAAATGATTTTATAAAAAAATATAGATTTTTCTCATTGTTTTCTGTCCGTATAATATATTGGAAGAAAATAGATTTTTTTAAAGAACTGCCACTGAAAGAACACTTAACAAAACATAAAGCAATGTGTAACCCATATTATTATCTTGGAAACCGAAACTTTACTATTACAATGACACGTTCATATGGATGAAATTCAGCGAATTGCAATAACGACTGCGAATGTAGAATGATATAACCTGTCATTTTTTCTTTAATTATTATACTGATATTGGCCACTTCGTCACGCAGCAGTCATCTGACTGGACACATATAATCCTGGTAATCTCTAATATTGCCTAATATTGACTCAAGGATTGTCTTGTCAAAAAAACCATGCACTGAGTAATACAAATAACATTTTTCGAAATCAACGATGAGCTTGATAACATTAATTATTTTTTTCATAACACGCTCAACTACTTCTATTTGGATTTAACCTGTAGTCATTTAAATTCTCATTTTACTGCCACTTTGCACAGATTTGGACTATATTCTCTGATAGGGCGACCGAAATCAACACAATTGAACCATAATGCAGCACAATTATTGTTGATAATTTCCACCCATTTGAAGTTGTGTCTCTCGCTACTACAATAATACAACTTGAAGTGAGAGAATATTTCAGAGTTTAAATCTAGCTTAACACTACAATATGTTCAAGAGATGGTTAACACTCTCAGCGCGATAGACGTCAGAATATGTCAAATGGAATATAGATATAACATTAGTAACGCAATTCACAATGTTATTTATGGCGAGACCATCAGGGATCACTTAATCCTTTAAGTCCTCACGATGCAATAAAGCATCGTTTTACATCCCTGAAAACAGACCTAATTTTCCTACAACAAAGGGTTTTAGAGCGAAAATTTGCATGAAACTCATTTACCAATACATGACAATTTTCTTTAAGTTTCAAACCACATCAAATCATCTTTATCCACTACAAGTCGAGAATTGCGACAGCAATTCGCAGCTTGTAGTGGATGAAGATGGCAGTGATAAATTCAGGCTTGAAAGGGTTAAGGATCGACTTAGGTCGATATGATCTTAATTAATACGAATTTTATAGTATTGTTGTATTGCTGTTCACAATTCGCATTGCGTCTCCTAGGAATTTAATTTTTCTAACTGTCATTTCACCCTTTGAACCCCAAGGGGAGGATATTTATATGTCCACTTCCTGATCACCACTACGGTTAACCCTCAAACCGCTAAGACTGTGGTCGTTTTTAATACGTTTTATTAGCAGGTTAAATCACAGTTATTGGGAATGAGATAAGTGTTTAAAAATCAAGATTGCAAATGTTTGGGCTGAATTTAAACTCAGTAATTTTAAATTAAAAACTTCAGCACTCCAAGGGTTAATGTAGGTAATTTTATTTAGACCCCCCCCCCAGCTGGAATCAACCCCAGCAAACACCAGGGGCCCATCCCACAAAGAATCTTGAAATTAAGATCATCTTAACTTCTTCTTATTTGCATTAGATCATCTTAACTTTTCTAATGCAAATAAGAGAAGATTCTTTGTGGGATAGGACCCAGGGGCCCATCCCTCAAAAGAATATTAAAATTAGGATTATCTTAACTTTCTCTCATTTGCATTAGAAAAGTTAAGATTATCTTAACTTTTCTAATGCAAATAAGAGAAAGGTAAGATGATCCTTATTTTAAGATGTTTAGTGGGACGGGCCCCAATGTTGATTATTAAACCCACATAGGTCCAGACAACACGTCGATTGCTAAAAGCCGTGAATGAGCCGAGGATTGCTATATCGTTTTACCTTTTTTACAAAATGACGGTGACTGAGAGCGATCTCGACTCGTTTACATGGTCTAATGAATGCCATACCTTTTTAATGACGTTGCGATAAATGAGGTAGGGCCTAAGCATGCTTTGCTGAATGTGAAATATTCCTGATTCTAATTAACCCTTTAACCGCCAAATTATTCAATCCGAATTTTCACTCACTTGATGTTGTGTCTCGCTGACGCGATCCACAACTTCAAGTGACAGAAAATTATTCAGATTTGACAAAATCGAGGTCAACTCTTTTCAAATAGTGCTGATTGATGTCACTTTTTATCTTTGTCACATGTTTAAAAGGTGGTACTTGATGTGCTAATGAAAAGTGAAAACCCGAATATATTAAAAGGTTAAATCTTAGATATGGCCGCTGAAAGGAAAATCTCCCAAGTTTTGAGTGGTCGCAATCTGTGGCTGAAGCCTGCCATTTAAAGTTCTGTTTCGGCCACACTGGGGCTAGGTTGCTAGGGGAGCGACATCGCGTAAGGGGGCCACCATTCAATCTCCAGGGGAAGGGGTGGAGTATTTTTGAAATAAATTATTTGTGCAGATTCTGCCTGAAATAAATAATTCACTTCAAGAACTGTTCTTTATAAACATGATAAACATGTAATAAAATTGTAAATTTTCGGCGCGCCGCCGAGCCGGGTTGCATTAAATAATTTGTCAGCGACAAAAACTACAGCTCCCCCATCCTGGAGATTGAATGGTGGTCCCCTAATGAATCGTGGCCGGCTTAATGTAGCATCAGGTATTAACCAGGGTGTTAACACATTATATTTCGTTGTTGTTTTCAAAACAAAACATTTGCAGAAAAAAAACCCTGCATATAATTTCGAAAAAAATCTAACAAAAATAACACCTGCATGGCATGAACCTCAGATGGAAAAACTAAATCCCGTGTCCTCCCAGTACACATGAGAGATGAGCCAATTGTGTTTTAATGTTGGGCTAGCGTCGTAGACGTGGCCCAACATTAAAACTACTGTGGGCCAACACTGCAGAGTGATTTTTATGAATCCCTGGATATCTGCAGTTGGCGACCATGTAAACTCTCATTTATGGGAAAATTGGGAGCACTTCAGTTCCAAGTTGATTCTCAGAGGGGGGATAATGACCATGAAAACGCCGTTCATTGCCAATAAATGATACATAAAAAAATCACCCGTCTCCACAGTGCCATCAACATTTGTTATTGTTGCGCAAATAGACATACGCCTGGGGGAAAAGACATATGTTTTTATTGCTCCTCCTCTATAATTACAAATAATAACGATTGTTTTTGGAAGACAAATCTTCGCATTGATATCCATCGTCTCAAGTGGTAAAAAATCCATATCTAGAGGTATGACATTAAAAAATATTTTGAGAAAATACTATGTTGTATAATTTTCATGTATTTGCCATAATTTGGGCGCCACTTGAATTCACATCAATGCTGAATGATGCCAGCAAGGCATCATGCATATCCTATCAGAATCAATCATAGCTTAGCGTATTTTTGCAAGGTCGAGCATAAGATGTTGCTTTGGCTACTGTAGTAGACCCCAATTCTGCCGTGTGAAAAAGTCTTTTGGATTAGCACGTCAGAATTTACCACACAAGACTGGGCAATTTTGTCTCTGTCCCACTTGGCCGCACTGATAAACGGACATCACTGGACAACGCATCCGTTGGTGTCGTTAATGTTTGTTTTATGTTCTGTTGTTGTCTGGCAAATTCGCTTCATATATCACGTTTGGTGATGTTCGTTACGTTCGTCAGAAATTCGTTGTGTCCTGTATATGACTTGAATGCGTTTGTTATTCCTCCACTTGGAATGCACCAAAGCATCATTTTCTATCCACGAAAACAGACTCAATTTATAAATATAAGAGTTTTAGAATGAACATTTTCAAGACAATGCTTTAAAAAAATCTGACGATTTTATTTTAATTGTCAAACACCACTACAGGTCGGGAATTGCGGCAGCAATTCGCGGCTTGTAGTGGATGAAGGCTATGAAATAACTAACAATAAAATAAATAACATATTGTTGTAAACGGTATTTATGTGAGAAAAGAGATCATACCATATCCATGACGTCTATCTTTCCATAAGAGAAAGCTATGGCACGTTTTCCTGGTTGTTAGGAGGTACAGAAGTTTATGGGCGTGATGAATATGACTTCTGGCCATTATCTGCACATAGCCTACATGCTGATCTGAGCCAATATAATTTCAAATGCTACTATTGCAACTAACTGATGGATCGTTATCATAAGATCGGAGTTTTCGAGCCTTATTGAAGAGTCAAAGCACAGCGAATATTATTAATAATTTTTCAAATAAAAAAAAAAAGATTTGTCGTGCTACCATGAGTTTCTTTGTGGAACATAATTAGGATAAGATAATGATCTATGTTTTTACTGTTCCATTGTTTAAGAGTTTACCACTGTATGCTGTATGCTACTGTATGCTAAGCATGATATTACTAAACGCAAGCGTTTATGCAGCAAATTATATAATTTAATCAGAGATTATTTATACTATGAATAATCTCTGATTTAAAGCGACTCAATCAAGACTAAAACCAGAAAAAATATGACGATATGATGTAAACATGTCCATAGACTAGAACAGCAATTTTTTTTTAAATTTCTAGGCTGCGCATTTACCAGTTAGGCTAGATATAGAGAAAAAAATCCCGTATTTTTTGTTTTGGACATGCATGTCCGAAATAAGAAATCGGGAATTTCGTCTCTATATCTAGCCTAACTGGTTAATGCGCAGCCTAAAAATTAAAAAAAAATTGTAGTTCTAGTCTAGGGGCATGTTTACATCATATGGTCATATTAAGAAGCCAAAATAAAATCACCGATTTTTTTTTGATTTTAGCCTGATTGCATGAGTCGCTTTAATCACATTTGTAGATCATCTGTTGCCTTAGATCATCTAGCTTGGTGTTTGATGCAGGAGTAAAAGCATGCCTATATCTTACAATCATGGGTGGCATGATGGCCCAATACTTATCATTCGTCATGCATGGTTATTTAAAAAAAAATAGCCGTTAGGCCACCGTTATTGGGAAATAAATGAGTGTTTAAACATAAATATTTGAACATGTTTGGTCCCAAATTAGACAAGTTTGAGTAATTTTCACCCACTTGAAAATGTGGGGGTCGCGGTAGTGACCCAGCAAACACGAAACATAAGTATAACATGTGTACAGCGTCGGCCCAACGTCTTCGACGTTGGACCACCATTGTACAAATGTTATAAAAAGGTTTCGTGTTTGCTAGGGTGACACAGCCTCAAGTGGGTGAAAATTTAATAAGGATAGCTCAGCAGTGACGTATTTTTCGCGGCTTGTCGTGATAATTGCATGATCGTCTATTGTTTCTTGTTGATGTTATCCTAGAACAAAATGATCAGCATTAAACTGATTATGACATCCACGCAGAGGCGTTCGGGTAGGTGGGAGGCAATCATCGCTGTGTTTAACCTTTTTCAAACATAATAATACGATGGAGTTGCTGTCACGACAGAGTTCACTCACTGTATTCAGCTTTCAAAGAAACAACATATGTTTCCCGGCCTATGGTGAGGCCAATCAGGTGCAGTGGTTTACCCTTACAGCCAGAAATGGTGGTTGAGGCTCTCTCCCACGAACAGCACGCTCAAAAGTATCCCATCATGCACTAATCTGATTCAGCTCCAGCAAATATGCTTTCTATGGCAGCTGGTCAATGTCCTCCCTCTGAGGGAAGTCTTCAATTCTCATGGCTCGGTGCGCAGGAGCATTTTGTGCTGAACAGGCAGTTTTGTTCAAACTGTTTCCCAGAAAATGACGCTATTATTATTTATTCATTAAAACCCCCACAAGTGAAGAAAACATATTATATTGTATATTAAATACATACAAACCTATCACAGATAAGAAATATCACAGTCTACCACCCCGTCTCTAGCAGAATACTTTTGAGTATATTTAAATGTTGAAAATGCAGAGCGAAGGGGTGATTAACCCATGTCAAATAGTCTACCGAAGAGCGTGCTTTTACTGTGCGTTCCGGTAATAAATATTTAGACACAATAAATGAGCACAGACTTCGCGTACCGGAGAATTCAGTAAACATATCCTTTTCATCAGGCTTACGGACATAGATTTAATACTTTCTTCAATAGGTAAGATAACGAGAGCCGTCAGCAACTTGGAGTGATGAGAGTACCTACTCAGACCAAGAACAGATTTACCAATAGTACCCTGAAGTGATTCGAGCTTACTATACATTGCTTTATTTAAATAAACGGTTTCAAGCCCGAAGGTTAAAATAGGGCGACATATGGCGTGCCTAAGTGGAGCTTTAGATCAATTGGAAGGCCAGGATATGGCATACCAACATTATTAAGACTAAAATATGATTTACGACATTTTAAAATTCTGCTGTCGACCTGATTGATGCATTTTCCATCGCTGGATAAAATCATGCCTAAAATTTCAATATTATCTACATTCTCAATAGATACCTGGCCTAACGACCATTTTAGTTCACATTTTAATATTGTTTGCCCATATGATATACACTTAGTCTTTTTACTACCGAATTTAAACCTCCAAGTGTTTGAATAAACTAGACATTTATCTATCATTTTCTGTAAACCTGGAACAGTTGCACTAGATAAATTTATATCATCCACATAAGCAAATGACGCAAATTTATTTGAGCCTATTCGCCAATGTTGAATATTCCAAATATATGAGGAGATAAAATACTGCCTTGTCGAGTTCCTCGTGTGACTTTAAATGAATATATGTTAGGTTCCAAAACTCGCGGTAGGAGTCGGTATTCACGTCCCCATGAAGGACCACCAGCTCAGTGCATCTTTAATAGTGAAAACATCCACACACCTGAATAGATAGACCACCTTGGGCCACAGTCCCGAACATACAGTTACTCTGGAAACTCTAGGGATTTCTTGGTTGGTCTTTTCGTCATCTTTTCTAACTATACACCATGCAATTTTGGTGCTGTTGAGCCAATTCTTGGCGATTTAGCTTAGGTCGAACAGAAAAAAAGGGGTTTCTTGGTTACTCTTTAAAATCGTTTCATCTACACCATGCATCTCTGATGCTGAAGGCTGACCTTGTCCTGCTCTAACGGCAGATGTGGTAGAGGAAGCTCTCATCACAGTACGTGGTCTGTCCAGTACATGATTTTCCTTCTCACCGGTACATCCCGATTATCTTGGAGATGGTGCAGGTGCAGTAGACGGTCAATGTCAGCTCGTTTAAGACTACAGCGCCACATTCCAATGACCTGTGATGTTGTAAACTTAGTAATTATATGAGCCATTCTGTCAATAAAAGGATTTGATGAACAAATCACACAGCGTAGGCCTATGCAGGATGACATATTTCCCATTGAGTGGGACCACTTTAACACCTTGAATGGAACACTCCTAGCTATTCATGTGGTCGTCTGCCAATCATCTTGGTATTATTCATGTAAAATATCCCGTTTCAGTGTACACATTCTTCAGTTTGTAAATTTTTGACATGCTTCAATACACACAGAAACTACAAGGCAAATTTAAGAAAGTTTTACGTATAAATAGGGCGGTTGTTTGTGATTGACTGAAAATATAAATATGACAAAGAGTTGGAATATCCACAGAGGTAGACTTCAGTCTCTATGGAATATTTAACGCTATGTTCAGCCTAAAAAAGATAAAAATAGTTTTATTTGTAAAAAAAACTCCATGGATAAACAAATTTGTTCAACTTTTTATATTTCCTATTTGAATCTACCGGAATAAAATAATTAGCGAATAGATGTTATGCTTGTGAACTATTAACCCTTAAAGCGCTGATTTTTTTCTGAAAACCTTGGAAAGGAAAGGTTTTTTTTCAATTTGAAATCATCATAAATGTCTTAGTTAGCTCTGTCTGATTCATTCGAATACATGTGTTATGGGTCTACGACCATTAGAAACATGTTTACTCTTACAGTGTGGGGATAAACTTTAGTCGTCAGAATCTGACGCCTACAGGCGTCAGATTCTGACGACTAAAGTCTATCCCCGCGCTGTAAGGGGTAATATCCTGGGGATAAATGTACACATATGCTGTTGTGGCAAACTAAAAGTTCGGTACCGGCACTGTGATCTTCATCACGCGAAAATGGTAAAATAAAATGACTGAGCTGGACTAAAATGACAAATTAAAATTGCTATAACAGATATTGAATCTGTCATAATATCAATGTCCTATACTTAACAGGTGAAATGTTGTTTGAAATGTGTATCTCAGAAGCTAGAAAACGTCGTAGACACAACTAGTATTCTCATTTTTACTTAATAATCACCTAAATAAGTGTTATTATTCCCTTTGATAATTTATTTTTTGTGCTAATCGCCAGAGCTGCAGCCGACGACGATACAATCACATAGGGAGATATCCCTTAATTCCCTGTGTAGCTCATCCTTTCCTTGAAACTTGAATAATCATTACGGAGAAGACGTCATTATTACTACAACATCAAGGCACTGAAGGCGTTTATTACTATTAGGCCATGGGCTACAACCATTTTTATTATGAAAGCAAATGATCAAATAATTTGATAATTAAAGACTTATTTTTACTATTAACATTGTTTTATCAGTGTGTGTCGTTTACTTGTTTAATTGTGATATATACCGTTTTCTCTTTTAAATACTTTTGCAGAATTGTTCGTTCATGTAAACAGGTGCAAATGAATATCTAGTTTATTCATATTAAGTTTACTCACTCACTTTGCAGCGGTTTTCACCATGAGACGTGACAACCCAAATCACACTCTTTGAAGTTCAAATACCAGACGGGCCTGGTAGATCCGGCGAGACAGCCGGTAGTGTTAACCACTACACCAGGTCCTACTCTTACAACGCGGGAATCAACTTTAGTCGTCAGAATCTGACGTCTGTAGACGTCAGATTCTGACGACTAAAGTCGATCCCCGCGCTGTGAGAGTAAATATACTTCTAATGGCCGTAGACCCATAACATAGGTATTCAAATGAATTAGAAAGAGCTGACTAAGATATCTATGATGATTTCAAATTTAAAAAACCCATTTGGTCTCCATGGTTTAACCAAAAATATTTCAGCGCTCTAACGGTTAACCCTTTAACCGCCGGTGTCGCATATATTCGGGTTTTCATTTTTTATTAGCACATTTAAGTAACACATTTTAAACATGTTAAAGATAAAATGTGACATCAACCAGCAATATTTGAAAAAAGTCGACTTCCATTTTGTCAAATCTGAATAATTTTCACTCACTTAAAGTTGTGGATCGCGTCAGCGAGACACAACTTCAAGTGGGTGAAAATTCAAATTGAATAATTTGGCGCTTTAAGGGTTGCATAACCATCTGTTTATTCCATGTGATAGGCGGCTGAGGTGTAGCCCTGGATGGCACAATCACGTAATGAGATATCCCTGAATTTCTCTGTGTAGCTCACCCCTCCTTGCAAGTCGAACAATCATTATAGGGCGATTACCTCATTATCATGATTATTACTTGGCTCATCAGCTCGATACGTGTTTACAGCTATATTTGAGCAATTTATGGCAAAATAAATAAAGTGACTTTGCCTAAATACACCAAGAATCGCAAACCCTTATTCATAGAAAAATATATAACAATGTTTACTTTTTGATTTTTACACAAACTTAGAGTTGTGGGTCATTGGATTTAGGAACCACATCACGTTGGTGAAAAATTATAATCTTTGCTCTGAAGCTTTACGGGTTATTGTCAGTAAGGGGGGGGGGCACACTGAGAAAACCACGTGATAACTCGAGAGTGACGTCTCGATTCTCATTGGATGAGGTCCTCACGAGCTGTTCATCATAATGATGATGGCAGATGTATACTACTGTGGACCCCATCATACTGTCCCCAATACACTACAAGAATCCACCACCACCAACACAATGGCGGAGACAACATCGTCAGATTATACCTCCACAGATAATATGGTGGAGGCTACAACAAAATCTACAACAGAACCCATCATCACAGAGTCCCTTTTGGAGCAGGTTCTCACTGCAGGACTGCTAACCGTATTCTGGCTGTATGTCAACTTAGTCAACGGGTGCATTATCTTTGTCATCAGGACATCTAATTCCCTGAAAGAAAACTATCAGTATCCAGTTCTCACCTGCTATATCATATCTGATATGATACTCTGTAATTGTAACATAATGATTATACTACCTCTGGTCATAGCAAACGACGTGGACAGACTACCTCGGGGATACTGTCATACAGTTTCTACATTGATGACTGGTGCCCTGTTCACCAACATATGGATGATAGGCTACTTGGCTTATGAGCGTTACATGTACTTTGTCCGTCCACTCAAGTACCTGGGATACTTCTCCAACATTAAGATTATACTGGCGAACATCTTCATGTACACTATTGGGTTCTCTGTATCTTTGATCGGAACACACGCTGCAGGACGAGAGTTGGTGACATCTACCTTGACGTGCACTGCCAGTGAAGAACACGCCCAGAAGGTTAATATTGTAGCTTTCCTTGTGTTCTGGATCCCTTCTGGTTGTACCAGCATCATATCATTCATTCGTATACGTTTGGTAACATCCAAACACACAGCTCAAGTTGCTGCACAATTTCAAAATGCTGAAAATCTGTCTGAGCACCATTTCAACCCGGTTTTCGCATGGAAAAAGACAGTGAAGACGGTGGCTCTTGTCTCCGGAGCTTTCTGGATAACCGCGATGCCAGGCGTCCTTGTCAGAATTGGTATATATGCGTCTGATTTTACACCTCACGACGCAGATAATAGATCCGATATAATCGTGTTCGCGTTATCCAGAGGAGCATATTTGTTAATGACATCCCTATCTAGCATTTTAAATCCTGTCATCTACCTGACTTTACAAAAGGATTTGCGTAAAGCTATGTTGAAGTACATAAATAAATAAAGTGCTAAGGATTTGACATTGGTCCACACTGTAAATGTTGTAATCTAATCATGCTTAGAACAGATTTTGCTGTCCATGTCGAAATTACCATGATCAGGTGACTATAAGTACTGGTTGGAAGACTATGCATTCAATGTGGAATTCATGATCATGTGACTATAAGTACTGGTTGGAAGACTATGCATGCCTTCCATGTGGAATTCACCATAGTCATATGACTATAAGTATACTGGTTAGTTGAATATGCATTCAATGTGGCATTCATGATCATGTGACTATAAGTACTGGTTAGTAGAATATGCATTTAATTTGGAATTCACCATAATCATTTGACTATATGTACTGGCTAGTAGAATATGCATCATTCAATGTGGAATGCATGATCATATAGTGTAAGTACTGGTTGGAAGACTATGCCCTCCATGTGGAATTCACCATGACCATGTGACTATAAGTACTGGTTAGTACAATATGCATTCAATGTGGAATTCATGGTCAGGTGTCTACAAGTACTGGTAGGAAAACTGAACATTCAATGTGGAATTCATGGTCATGTGATGGAAGAATTTACCTTCCCTGTGGAATCAAATCAAGATGAACATTAGAAATGAAATGAATCGGGCTTTAGGCCACCTTTGTGCACATATAGGCTAAACTGGGCCAGGAGTACCTCCTGAGGATGGTGAGATGATTGAGATGACACTGTCCTCCAGACACAGGATTCGAAATTCGAGCCCTGGCGGTCTGAGGCCGAGCACACTACCCCTCGGTCACGGAGGCTCCCCACAATACTGACTTTCACACGTGGATGGAGAAGAAACGTTTTTGTGTCTTTCAAACCGCCGAGACTGGGAACCGAACCCCGAAATCTGGCGTGAAAGGCAGCGGTGCTAACCACTACCCTAGTAGTCCCAGAGCTAGGGGGGTTTTATTTGTGTTGAAAGGCAAACCGCAATTTGAAATATTGCGTATGAAGTGATTGTGTGACTTAGATAACCTGTAAATTGGCTGACACCAGTTTGTTAGTGGCCAAGATCACCTTTGTAGTGGCTGAGATAACTTCTAAAGTGGCTGTGATCACTTCTTCACTCGCCAAGATAACTGTTGCATTGGCGAGATGACTTTTTAAGTTGCTGTGATTATTTCATCAGTGACCAAGATCACTTTTGTAGGGGCTGAGATAACTTTTAAATTAGCTGTGTTCACTTCTTCAGTGGCCAAGATAATTTTTGTAGTGGTTGAGGTAACTTTTAAAGTGGTTGTAATCACTTCTTCAGTGGCCAAGATCACTTTTGTAGTGACTGAGATAACTTTTAAAGTCGCTGTGCTAACTTCTTCAGTGGCCAAGATCACATTTGTAGTGGCTGAGATGACGTTTAAATTTGTGATGATCATTTCTTCAGTGGCTGAGATAACTTTTCTAGTGGCTGAGATAACTTTAAAAATGGCTGTGATCACTTCTTCAGTCGTCAAGATAACTTTTAAAAAATGGCTCCAGAGAATGTAAAAGTAATAACAAACATTTATACTATATAAAGTTAACATGAGCGAGACGGCTTGCTGGTATTCACTAAGAAAACGTTGGAAATTGTTCAAATGGAGGGATAAAATACAAAGTTAGCGCTTAATTGTTGTACATTTCGTATTTAACATAAATAAAATATTATGTATCCACGTTAAAGCCCTTGATAGTTACTTTTAACTGATATCAAAGATGTTGGTACATTTTTTTATTTCCGGTACCGGGTACTCATTGGACAAAAATGCGAAACACTGTCAATTTTTTCCTGGTCTGGAAGAAAAGTGCCCAAATTTTATATCCAATCTAAAAAGTGTGTAATTTGTTCGAGTAGCTCATTATTTTTTATATTCCAAATGGGTTTATTTTAAGTCAACAATAATTCTAGAACATGTTTGAATCATAGCTAAATATTTAATATAACACAAAAATCAGTTGAGAGAAAAGTATATTGACTATGTACTGAAAAAGTATGAAAAATAGGTAAAATTAAGGGTTAAAGCACCAGCTTCAAGCTCTCTTGTGAATTTGTCAAAGATTAGACACAACATATTATACATCCGTGGCCTGTGCCAGTAGCTTTCTATTGATATCAAATATATTGATATAGCTTAAAATTTGACTACTCATTGGGCAAATCTGTGAGATACATACACTTTTCCTGAGCCCAAAGAAAAAAAGTATATAATATGTTCACATAACTCACTATTTTTATTCCAAATGGGTTCATTTCAAGTCAACAATAGTTCTAGAACATGTTTAAATCAAAACTGAATATTTAATATACACAAAAGCTGAGAAAAAAGTATTTAGTCTATTTAGTGAAAAAGTATGAAAAATGAGTAAAATTACGTGTTAAAATACCAACTTGAAGCTTTCTTGTGCATTTGTCAATAATCAGACACAACATATTTTACATTCATGTGAAGGCATGTGCCAGTGGCTTCCTATTGATATCAAACATATTGATATAGCTCAAAATTTGACTACTCAGTGGGCAAAAATGTGAGATATGGTCAATTTTCCCGAGCCTGAAGAAAAGCGAGCTAATTTTACGTCTAACGAAAAAAGCGAGTAATGTGTTCACATAACTCATTATTTTTATTCCAAATGGGTTAATTTTAAGTCAACAATTGTTCTAGAACATGTTTGAATCAAAACTAAACATTTATACTATACAAAAATCGGCTGAGAGAAAAGTATTTTGTCTATTTAGTGAAAAAGTATGAAAAATGAGTAAAATTACGTGTTAAAATACCAACTTAAAGCTATATTGTGTATTTGTCATTGATCAGACACAAAATATTTTACATCCATGTGAAAGCCTGTGTCATATGTGGGGATAATAAATAATTAAAAAATTATTTAAATAGAAAATTACCACAATTTTAGCAAACAATCACTTCATACGCAATATTTCAAATTGCGGTTTGCGATTTTGACGGTACTAGTGTTTAAAGGGTTTTTACGGTACTTTTGGACAGGATGATTTTTGTAAGACGCGCAGATTCGGATTCCTGAGAAAATTTCACTATAGGTGGAACTCTTAGATCGTATGGACCTTTCAACACAAATAAAACCCCCCTAGCTCTGGGACTATAGGGCCCCCGCCCAAATGAACATTGAAGTAAAATTCAATTCAAAGGGTAACTATGGTAATTATATTACTGACCATGACGTATTGAGTAGTTTATATCCAGTATTCGTCTCAGTCTTCAATCCTGTTGAGATATCAACTGAAACATTTGTCCGCAATTTACTTTTTTATGCACTATTGTGCTGAACGAAATTATACTCTAATGCAATCCACTGAACACACCATCATAAGTAATAGGTAAGTTAAAGAAATTAATTCGTATATTATTTACCACCAGATAATTGAACATCTATCTGATCATTAATTGATGGCGCGAATGAAATCGACGTGAGCAACCCATTTACTGACCCAATGTTGAGTTAATGTTGGTCGACCATCTTTGACGCTGCCCCAACATTAACTCAACATTGTGTCAACGTCTCGTGGTTGCTGGGTTTGTTATACCCTGTCAGATTCTTATACACGGAGTTTGCTATTCCACGCGATGCGGCGCGTGTCGGTGCGATGAGGTGCAGTTAAAACACACCACAACATTATTTTCTTTGTCCGACCACGACATTCTAAGCCGGGAATTTTCATTATTTGATTATGGTCGTATGTGTTTTAAGTCAGTTAAAACCCTCGCAGCTCAACATTCTTAGCTTTGAAAAGGTCCTCGGCCTTCGGCCTCGGCCTTTTTCAAAGCTAAGAATGTAGAGCTCTTCGGGCTTTATCCTATACATAGTATATATATGAGCTTGCAAACTCACCTGATTGAGAGATAAGGGGGCGTGAGGCAATGGATAGAGCGACTGACGACCTCGCCAGTCATGCATGCGTCTCTGGTTCGAACCACACTGATCCTGTATAGGGTTTTCAGAGAAATATCCTTGTTTTCCCTTCTCAATGTGCATATTATCATGATTATAGGCTATCACATTAATGGCTTAAGGTTGAGACCAGTGTAAAGACGTTAATTTCGTGCAGGGCCACGCGCTGCGCGCTCCTCACACCTGGCTCAGAAAAATATGCCTAAAGCTACGGCCCCACCGAACGCCGCGCAGCCACAAATTCAGCAAACGTGACCCCACTAAAAGCAGCGCGCGCGTGAAAAGCGTGTTTTTTTGGGATGCTGCTTATGCATGGAGGGGACTTTTTCTACGACACGTGACTCTTCTGGCTATCGTGATTGGCCACAGAGCAACGCCGAAAAAACGCGGCGCCGTGAAAGATAAACTTTACCCAGCTTTCATTTCGCGGCGCAGCGCGGTGCAGCTTGCAGTGTAGCCCCTGCAATCATAAACAGTACAGTTTAATTTTTTAAAGCGCGGCGCGGCGCGGCGCCGCGTTTGGTGGGGCCGTACCTTAAGACACTGGCATTATTATCTATATCCCACCGAAAAGAAAAAATGTAGAGTACACTTTAAGGAACACAATGATCGATGTCCCTATATATGTGACAATTAAAACAATAGTTAAATGCATTCAATATCTAGAAAACATTATGATATTGAGTTTTGTCATGTAAATAAAATCATATTCCAAGTTTAGGCCCACAAGATAACATAGGCCTAATTATTTTATTCGTGTAGAGAATGAAATATACATTATAAATATGACGAATAATGATTTATACCTTTTATTATATTATACTAATCTTGAAATAATGTTTATATATGTTTATTGGCGAATAAATAAATGTCACTGTCTCTTGTAGTACTATATAAGTGTACATTGACGAAATGTCATCGGTCGCAGTCCGATTCAAACCCGGTATCCATTGAAAGAATGCGTCTGCATGTACATAGTATAATATTTATACAGTATTTTGAACAAATTTGAACCCTGACAGATTATTATCTGAATCCGCTCCTGTGGCTCGACTGTTAAATCAACCCTTACAATACTGGAATACGTTGTATAAACTATGGAGACCAAAGGGTTTTTGTCAATTTGAAATTATCATAAGCTGATAAATGTCTTAGTTAGCTCATACTGCTTTATTGGAATACCTATGCTGGGGGTCTACGTCCATTGTAAATATTTTATTTCTTTCACTGCATGGATCGACTTTAGACGTCAGAATCTGTCGTCCGTACCACAGCCTAAATCAAATCATTTTCATTTCTCTTTAACTCTCAGAGTCCGGGGATAGACTTTAGTCGTCAGAATCTGACGTCTTTAGACGTCAGATTCTGATGACTAAAGTCGATCCCCGCACTGTAAGAGTAAAAATATTTAGTCCTATATTGGCCGTAGACCCACAGGTATTCAAATGAATAAGGTTAATGCCTGACTAAATCTGTACCAACAAAATTATCTGAACGACATCACCAACTGCATCCAGACAGCAGATGCAGGGCTGAAATCCTCAACCAACAGTTTTGCTCAGTATTTACTGATGAGGACACCACTAATATGCCTAAATTGGACGGACCAACAGCTCATGTTGATAAAATCGAAATTTGGCATAACTAAATTATTGAGTGAACTGAGCGCCGATAAAACACCAGGGCCTGATGAGCTTCCAATTTACTCCTCAAAAATGATGCCAAGAAGACTCTTTTTTTAAAG